>PVHX01010919.1:0-67163 GCA_004024805.1 Geosciurus inauris
GGCTGAGACAGGAGAATCGCGAGTTCAAAGCCAGCCTCAGCAATGGCGAGGCACTAAGCAACTCAGTGAGACCCTGTCTCTACATAAAACCCAAAATAGGGCTGGGGATGTGGCTCAGGGATCGAGTGCCCCTGAGTTCAATCCCCAGTACCAAAAAAAAAAAAAAAAAAAAAAAAAAAAAAAAAAAAAAAAAAAAAAAAAGAAAGAAAATTAAGGAGACAAAGTCCTATGAGACTCTGAATAAAAAAAAATATTATCATTAGGCAAGTATTTTGTTCTAAAAGAAATGAAGATCTTAAGTATACATTCACTGCTACTTCTACTTAAATTAATGAAACAAATACTAAGGGGTATGGGACTAGAGATGAATATCCACATTTTTAAAAAAATACCTATATTCAAAGCTGTTTGGGGACTTTGGAACTAATTCAAATTAGCTACTGACATATGCACTTTCTGTTTTATATATTATGCATCAGTAAAAAATTGTCAAAAAGCAAATTCCTTAATCTAAAAGAAGGTTATAAGTTTTTTTAAGCAGAACAAAAGAAGATAATTAAGATGGAAATGTGTTCAGCTGGCTGCACATATTGCTGCTGATAGTGAATATGGGAAGTTCTTCAAAGAGTGCTGGGCTTTGGGAATAAAGCTTGTCAAAAGCTAGAACCTAATATCCAGAGTCCTAAGACCAAGAGTTTACCACAGGAGGGGTTTTCAGTTAAGAAAATCAGCCAACTAACCATGGCTAAAACAAACGGGGATTTATTTTCCTCATAAAACAAGAAGTCTAGAGGTGGGTGATTACTGGCATTCATTCAGCTGTACAGAAATGCCATCAAGGACCCTGAGCTGTTTCATCTTTCCTTTTCTCCATCCTGGCAGTTGGCTCTCATCCTCATGCCTCATCTTCACAGAATGACTGCCACAATCCCAGACATTTCCTCTGTGATCAAGGCAGGAAAAAGAGAGAAGATAACCAACACCCCATCATATCTTTCCTTTTATCAGAAAAGCTGGCTTTAGCCTTTTCATTGGCCAGCACTTTAGCACATAGCTGCCCTAGCTGCCTTCATAGTGGGGAAAGGAAAGGAAAAGGAAAGTTGGGTATGGCCATTGAGTTAACCAGTAATCAGTGTCTGCCAGAGAGACTGTCTTAAAGAGAATCAACTTGTGGCTTGATGCTGTTGAGAAGAAATAGGATACAAGATCTTTGAGGATATGGCATAGGACTGCAAACCTGTCCATTAATAGAATCATAAAAGCTCATCTCTTGGGTGGAGTTAAAATGTCTGTTTGGAAGGCAGGTAGCTTTATATTTCACCCTGAGTTGGTGATAGGCCTTAACTAATGCTAGTAAGTTCCTAGTCGTGCCTATTTTAAAATAAGAGTAATATTTATTCCCTCTTTCCCTTGGGTCTTTTCATACATTTATTTATTTATTTTTTATTTTTTTTTAAATATTTTTTTAGTTGTAGATGGACACAATGTCTTTATTTTATTGCTTTGTATGTGGTGCTGAGGATCGAACCCAGGGCCCCACGCATGTGAGGCAAGCGCTCTACCGCTGAGCTACAATCCCAGCCCCTCATTCATTTATTTATTAAACAAATATATACTAAGCACTGGTAATGTATCAAGTACTATGTTAATGCCGAGCGCTCACAGATAAATCACACAGCCCCATCCCCCAATGACTCCACAGTCTACCAGGGAAGGCCCGCCAGGGAACATCCATACGACGCTCTGCTGCATATTGAGCTGTGCTATGTGTTTTACATTATATTTAAAGAGAGAGATGGATGTATAGACATGTGTAGATGATATAGGAGATGTGTTAGTCCACTTTCCATTACTATAACAAAATGCCTGAAATGATCAACTTAAAGAGATAAGGCTTATTTTGTCTCTCAGTTTCAGAGGTTCCAGTCCATGGTCAGTTGGCCCTGTTACCTTGAGCCTGTGGTGAGGGAGCACATCATGGAAGGAAGTTCACAGTGAAGCACCCTACTCAATATATGGCAGTCAGGAGCAGAGGGGCTGGGGTTCCAGTGTCTCCTTAGAGTGCGTGACCTCAGTGACCTAAATGCCTCCCGTGAGGCCCCACCTCCTAAAGGTTCCATCGCCTCTCAATAGTGCCCTGAGCTGGAGACTAAGCCTCTAACTCATGGGCCTTTGGGGACCATTTAGTATCCAAGCTATAGCATCATGTAAACAAATAATAGACTAGGCCAAGTGGTGCAGCGGAAGTGTTCATAGGAGGGCTTTAGGGATGAGGAGGGGAAATGGCTTCCAGGGGACTGGAGAAGGCTGCGTGGAGGAGAGGGAGTTCGAGAGAGGCCTCGAGAATAAGTCCGTGTGGTGTGCAAACGTGGTGGTGTGGGGAAGAGTTGATTTTAAAGCAGCGACAGCGTCAAAGGGAATCTTTGGTTCCCACTCTGGCCGGCGATTGGGTGATGAGAGGAGGCTGTCATGGGACAGTGAAGGACCTCAGAAGCCATGGGGAGGAGTTTGGTCTCAGGGCAAGACGTGATCAGACTGGTGCCTCAGGAAGAGCCTTTGAGGTGAGGAGGGGCTGCCGGGAGGCTGAGACTTGGTAGCCAAGAGGCTGTTTTGGAGGGTTTTGTAGCAATCTTGGTGAGAGACGATGACTCAGTTAAGACAGAGGGGTTCTAGAAAGATCTTTGAGGTGAGATTGGCAGTTTCGGTGATGGCTTGGATGTGTTGAAAGAAGGTAGGGGAGGCATCAAAAAGGATTCTGAGGTTTTCACTTTCATTTGATGGAAATGGGGAAGAATGTGGCCTCTACTGAACTTTCTTCCCCTCTGTGGCAAGAGGAGCAGGTCATCTTCCCATGGCCCCTCCACCCCCCAGCCCAGCCAGAGGAGATACAAGGTCACGTTCTGGGATAGGGTCAGATGGCCTTGTTCCTACATGGGGAAGGAAAACAGATTTGCTGTGGTCAATGCAGACATAAGAGGAAAGGGGAGGGACCCCCAGGGGTCTGGTGCAGGGCTGTCCTGAGCACTCTCACCAGGATTCCTGCTGGCCTCCTACTGGGCTTCACAGATGTCATTGTTTCCCAGGCCATGAAGGGAACAAACTTCTATGATACTTCAGCTTATCCAAGTACATGACGAATACTTGAAAGAATTAGTAAGAGACTTCTTTATTTTTAATTGCGGCTACTTGTTGGGTCCCAATTAATTCATTCTTGCTGTGAAAGTTTTCGAAGACACTATACCCTCTTGACCTCTCCTCATAATTATCACTGTCATCCTTCTTCGAAGTGCTGTTTTGATTGAACACTTAAAAGGAGCTGCTTGGAATACCCTCTCATGATGGTGTGGCTGGAATGCCTGCTGCTTGGGCTCAGGGACAGTCATCTGAGGGTGGCTCTTACCTTCAGAGTTTCAACTGGCCTGACCCTCCCTTTTCTCCTTACCATCCCCCGCAATCCCACCCCTTGACTTTCAGAAGTTTTTAGTCTCACATCCTACTTTAATAAGACCAGCTCTTCTCCCCAAGGCCCAAAGAGCTGAGTTTTAACAAACACAGATAAGTCAATAAGCGTGTTTTATCAGTGTTGGGATTGCTGGCAGGTGCCTCCCGGCAAACAGTACTGCAGTTTTGCCATCCCCCCCTCTCCAAACACAGGTTCCTGTTTGTTTCTCCTTTCCTTAGATGACACTATCTGGCAAGTCTTCATTCAAATGAAAATCGATCAGTTATCCAAATACAGATGGAAGAGTGTATTTGGGAAGCAGTTGTAGCCAGATTGTGTGAAGTAGAGGGCTTTTTTTCTGCCATTGCCTCTGACCAGTGGTCTGAGCATTTCCATTGCTTAGGTCTTAGGAAAAGTTCTTCCCATCAGTTAATGATCACCACATGGTGTTTTTGGTTCTGTGCTGCGGCTCTGCTCTTTAAGATTCACAATGACGGAGGTAAAGGACAAGACACTAACTCAGGGTCTTGCTTGCTCTTCAAAGCAAGGCCCAGATGAGTGTCCCCTTATCACTGGACAGCACTGTCTCCTGTGTCCTTAGATCACTGCAGAAGGGATGGATGTTTGCATAATCACTTCATTGAGAAGTATGGATAGGACAATTGAAGATGATTAGGAAAAAAGAAAAACGTTTTAGACGAGAAGTTTTCATGTTCACTTATTTCATTCATGGCTATGAGTTATGTGCAGGTCACACACCAGCTTCCTGAACATTGAGACTGTTCTAGAAACAGTAGTTGTGCACTCTTGCACCAGAGAGTCTTGGGTGGAGCAGTAAGCATGGCCACTGAGTCTGCTGAATACAAGTTCCTGGCTAACAATCTTGCCCAACCCAGAATAGAGGGCCAAACTTTTTCCATAAAGTATACTGTAAGAGTATTTCCTTTCGAGGGACTGGACTGTTGATTTTTGCGTTGGAATCTGAGGTTTAGAAGACTGTATTTAGTATCTTCAGGCAAGAGTTTACATTTCTGGAATTTTAGCATGCAGTTCAACCATTCATTCAGGACATATTGAGTACCTACGGTATACTGGACACAGTGCTGTTAATCACTCAGGGATTGGGTCAGCTAAAGACTTGACAGCTGGAATTCATTGGCCACCACCTCACCTTTCACAAGCGGCCTCCATGGAGACAGGAAATGAGTGCGAGGCCAGCTGTGGGTCTTGTTTGTAGTAACCAACCACATCCTTTGGGAGAAGGCCTCTGCTGTAGTCCTCAGCGTTGACCAAAATGAAGTGCCTTCCTGCCGCCCTGTCCCTTCCTCATGATTCTTTGTTCTCTTGGCCAGAAACAGAAAAGATAGTCCTGGAGGCAGGAAACGGATTGCCATCCTGGAAATTCAACGACCAGCTTTTCCCCTGTGACGTGTGTGGGAAAGTGTTTGGCCGACAGCAGACCCTGTCCCGACACCTCTCGCTGCACACAGGTGAGTGGGCACCTCCCTGCCACACCTTCCACACTGTCACTAGCCTCTGAAAGAAGTTGAGTTCCTCTGAGAGAAATGGTTCAAGAAGTGGAGGAAAGGTGTCCGACCTCCACAGGCCTCATACCTAGCGTATTGAAGCAAGACCCAGGACAGCTTTTCTGTTTGTACTGAAAAGTTCATTGAGTTCCAGGGGTGACTGAGGAGAAGACACACACATTTAGGCATGCCAAGGGAAAACTCCTGAGCTCTCTAACATATGGACCAATCTCCTCTTAAAGATGCAGAGAGGGGGCCTCACCCCATCCTAGTGGTTTTATCTCATTATGGTGGAACAGTGGGGGAAGGGGCCACCTTGGTCTTTTCTGCCCTCATTTACATATAACAGTAGACAAATAATGGTTGATTCTAGGAATAGGGAAAAGGAACCAAATTCACAAGGAGTAAAAAGGAATAAACAATAACATAATCAGCAAAAAATAAGTGAAGACACAATTTCACTCTTCTTTATGGCAGAGTAGAACTCCATTATGTATGTATACCACATGTTCTTTATCCATTTGCCCATTGACGGGCATCTGGGCTGATATCATAACTTGGCTGTTGTGGCGTGTGCTGCTATAAACATTAGTGTGCATGTATCACTACAGTATGCTGATTTTAGTTCCTTTGTTTTTGTTTTTTTGTATCAGGGATTGAACCCAGGGGTGCTTAAACACTGAGCCACATCCCCAGCCCTTTTTATATTTTATATAGTGACAGGGTCTCACTAAGTTTCTGAGGCTGGCTTTGAATTCACGATCCTCCTGCCTCAGACTCCCAAGCTACTAGGATTACAGGTGTGCACAACAGCACCCAGCTGTTCCTTTGGATAAATACCAAGGAGTGGCATTCTGAATGCTGAGTCATATTGAAGCTCTGTACCTAGTCTTTTGAGGAATCTCCTAAAAGACATGAGCTAAAATCAACAGTAAACATAAAGCAAGATGCTGGGGGGGCTCAGTGGTGGGGCATGTGCTTAGGATGTGTGAGGCCCCGGGTTCCATCCCCAATACCAAAAAGAAAACATGGAAATAATAAAATCAAACATTTTAGTTTTCACATTGAAACTCCAGACATGTCTTATTTATGGGAAACACAAAAACAAAACGATAAAGCAAAGTTAAAAATAAAAGTTTTGTTCATTACACAAAATAAAGGAAAGAAGATGGAGTATTAATATGACAAGATTGTGTTCTTTTTTTCTTTTTATATTTTTAAGAATTTTAATCTTAAGTCTTACATTAAAATATAGTCATATACCTTGCCACAAAGAAAACTATAGCATGTTTTAAAAAGTGGTGGTTATATATGCCACATTCTCTGAACATACTTAAACGAATTTTAAAATAACCAAGGAGCAATAATATGTCTTACTTAATTGGCCGGGCACCGTGATGCACGCCTGTAATCCCAGTGGCTCAGGAGGCTGAGGCAGGAGGATCGAGAGCTCAAAGGCAGCCTCAGCAAAAGTGAGGTGCTAAGCAACTCAGTGAGACCCTATCTCTACATAAAACACAAAATAGGGCTGGGGATGTGACTTAGTGGCTTAGCGGTCAAGTGCCCCTGAGTTCAATCCCCGGTACTGCCCCCCAACTAAAAAAAAAAAAAAAAAGTCCTACTTAATTGAATCAATAACAAGGAAATAAAATGAAAATTCAAATATCAAACATCTAGAAGGAACAAAGAGAACAATTAATACCATGGCCTGAGCAAAATAGCTGTGGTCAGAGGAAAATTTATAGACATAATGCTTTAATTAGAAAAGAAGAAAGAAAAGAACTTAGCACTCACCTTAAAGAATTAATAAAAACAACTAAATCTAGGAAGGAGATGACCATGAAAGAGACTTCACTTAAGTTTAATTAAGAAAGACAATGGAAGAAAATATATCCAGAAGTAGGAAAGAAAGAAGTCCAAAAATTCTCCCAGATGAGTTCTTTCTTACTTTTTGAGAATCAAAAATTCCAATGTTATTAAATCCTTCCAAGTGACAGAGAAAGACAGAAAGCTCCTAGTTCACTTGAGGGAGAAAGTATAACCCTCATACATAGCAAAATTCAACAGTCTCACTTACTTACACTAATGCAAAACTTGTAAAGGACTCTGCGAACTGTGCTATAAGAACTCCTCTCCAGCTGCAGCACCCTTCAGATGCTGGGAACTGCCTGTGATAATGGTGATGCTTAGTGTGTTGTAGAAACACCTTCTTTTCCATGTTCTTCCCCGTGATATAAACAAGACAGGTATTTTTTTTTAACCTGATCCAAGAAATACCAAGTCAAATTAGGGATGGAAAGGGAGGGAAGACTTTGCTTCTTCTGCTGCCTCTGTACAATGAAAGCAAAGCCTGCTCCTTGTACTTTAATTTGCTTGATTAACCAAATGAATTCAGAATGCCACTCTGGAAACAATCCTGAAACATTAGTCAGTTTTGAGAATTTCCATTAAGAAATTAATTGACAATTTTTATTTTATTTATGTAAAGTGAAAACGTCCAATTAAATTATTTTATACAAGTCATTTTTTCTTGAACTTTAATTTCATTAGTTGTTATTTCGTGTTTGACCCAGGCTGGGAGCTTAGGGAAAATGCTGAGCCTCTCTTACTCTCCAGTGCTGTGACTGTGGGTTTCATTCTGTCTGCCAGGCTCAGCATCCCACACAGACATATTGGGCACAAGCACACACACACACAGTACCCTTGAGCCCCCATGGGGCTCACCTGGTCAGGAAGAAGTCCAGGGAGGTGGCTCAGAAGGCATATTGGCACTGTCCCTAGGTTGTGTGTCCCATCAGGCCCTGCAAGGTCCCATTTGGCTTCCATTTGCAGTGTTGCGTTTCTGTTTGGTGGGTCACTGCAAAACCACGAGTTTCAGGCTGTCCGTCAAGTCTTGCTCAGAGGTATTGCCCTGAGAGCCCTTCTTTTATCTTTGGGAGTATTAATACAGGCGCGAACTGCTGGGTCTTGAGATACTTGCTATTCTAAGGTGTGACCTTTGTCCTCTTTTGAATTGAGCCTCGATTCATCCTCTCCTTGGTACATTTTAGTGATCACTTGCCAGGTGTCGAGATTGCATTTTTGGAGAGCAGTTTGGGTTTATTCCTGTTTGTTCTCCCCCAGAGGAAAGAAAATACAAATGCCACTTGTGCCCCTATGCTGCTAAGTGCCGTGCAAATCTGAACCAGCACTTGACTGTCCATTCTGTGAAGCTGGTGAGTACAGACACCGAGGACATTGTCAGCGCCGTCACCTCCGAAGGCAGTGACGGGAAGAAACACCCTTATTATTACAGGTGAGTTGAGGACGAGCACGCTAGGGAGAGCTTCCCGGACCCCTTGCTTCCACGCTCCTTGCCCATGTGCCCAGGCATATGTCACCAAGTCCCTTGTCTCAATCACATGCAGACCTTCATGTGACCTTAGGTCCATGTGGTCCCCACATTTGTAACTGAGCACCTTGCTGCTACCTAAGAATTGCAGGAAAATAAAAAAAGATGAGGAAAAATGAATCTGAGAAATTCTGAGGAAGTAGCTCAGAAGACATCACATATTGTCCCTTGGTTATGTGCCCTTTAGTCCCAGCAATGCCATTCTGCTTCCATATTCAAAGATGAATCAATATTTGGTTTAGTTACCATAAAACCCCAGGTATCAGGCTCACTACCAAATGTTGCCCCAGAGATATTGTTGGAAACTTGCTTTTGCAAGGCAGCTCTGCGGAGGGGTGGCTTCTATCAGGAGTTGTCACCGAAAGGACTGCCTGATGTTTGGAGTGCCATAGGACAGCCTGTGTGTGCTTTCTTTGCTGTGCAGGAAGATTTCCAGAGCCAGAGAGAGGCTCTGGGGTGCGCAGTGCACTCCAATTTTATCAGTGGACCAGCACCGCTAAATACCTTGGCCACACTTCCCCACATCTCTTTGCCCAAAGGAATCAGTTAGGCGATGTGCAGCATCTGGAATCTGTAGTTTTCAATTAACTTTATGATTATTTAACATCATTATAGCATGTATGGGATTGTTACATTATGCTGGCACCTAATCTGTTTGGCACAGTGACCACTTCAGAGGCATCCCAGAAAGCAAAAGAATTCTCTAACATGAGACCTTTTGGTGGAGAGAAAACACGTGTGCGACTAGTTTTTGTGGGCGCACTACATGCACACAGGCTGCCCACAGTGGAAGCACGTCTCACTCTTCCTCTTGCCTCTCATCCCTTCATGTAGCTGCCACGTGTGTGGATTTGAGACTGAGCTCAATGTCCAGTTTGTCAGCCACATGTCACTCCACGTGGACAAGGAGCAGTGGATGTTTTCCATCTGCTGCACCGCCTGCGACTTTGTCACCATGGAGGAAGCGGAGATAAAGGCTCACATTGGCACCAAGCACACAGGTAACCATTCCTATCCATCCTTCTCCCCCTCCTCCTCTATCCCTTGCACCCTAGAGTGCCTGCCTCATGGCAGCAGCATCCTTGCTGCCACAAGACATTGGCATTTTCTTCCATAGAGGGAAGGACTTTTCCAGAGCGTCAGGGCCACATCGCCCAGCAGTCGTGACACCATTGCTTGTCTCGGCCTGGGCCTCAGTGATCTGGAAGATGCACGGGTTTGGATGCTGTGGAGAGGTGTGAGCCGTGTTCTGTGTCTTACCCGGGTCTTCTTTCTCATTGTCGCACATAGCAGTCATTAAGATCTTTCCTTGCCCCAGGCTTGTGCCTTTGCACACGGGGTACCATTTAAGCCTCATAGCAATGCTCTGAGGTGAATATTGTTGTTACCACAACATATAGGTGGAGGGACCAGGGCTTAACAGAGAGAGGTATTCCGTCCAAGGCCAGTAACATGGACTTTACTTCAGAAACTCAGCCCAGGATGGTTTTTCTTCCACCGCCTGCTTCTCTATCCCACAGAACACTGGGCAGAGCTTTTATGAAACCTTTCTGTTTCGCTGTGCCAGGGCACTGAGCACCTAATTCTGCAGGCTCACTTCCCTTCCAGAGAACTCGCAGCCCTGACGCTCCCCGTAATGACACATGGCACCTCTGTTCAAGGGTGAAGATAACCAGATTCTCCTGAAACAGACCTAACAAGACTTGGCCGGCTCGCCTCTCACTGGAGCCTCTTGCCATTCTGGTTAACGTCTTCCATTTAATGATGTTAACGTTTTGACTTCACCATGCAATTAGAGTCTCACAAGTGATGGTTACAAATGACACTAGCGTGGAGTCATTAGCCCCCACACCCTGCGTTTGTGGTGCTTACAAATTAAAAGCTGATGCTGCTAACTGCCAGCCCCGAGTGTTGGGTCAGCCCCTTACATCACCCGCTGCTGGAGGATTTGGGAAGAGGAAGTTCCCTGGCAGTTGTGCTGACGATGTGCACGGCCGATAAGGAGCTGTCTGTGGTTCTCTGGCTGCTTTGGCTCGGTGGTGCCAACAGCAATAAAAGCTTGTTTTTGTCAGTAAATTGAGCAGCTATGACTTGGAGGTCTGCAGAGAGTCATTATGCTGAGTGAGAAGGTGCCATTTTTACAGTCGGTTGTCTGACCATAACCACATTAGCACCGTGAGCAGCCGGTGAGCTGGGAAACCTGCGTTGAAGACAAATTAAATTCAGCATTTCTGGAGTGGCTCATGGAGGGGAAGGCCAGTCGCCTTCCCATCTCCACTGGCTTCACAGAGACTCTTTCTCTTTCCTCTGAAACCTTCCTTATTCAACCGTCTTTATCCCAACATATTCCTGGACCTCCATCCCAGCACATTCCACAGCCCCCTCAACCACCCCCCACCTCAGAGAAACTGTAGAAACTTAGTGGCTGGAAAGAGCTGGCTTAGCATCACTTATCATTGATGGAAACCTCACATTCTCAACTGACCAACGCAAGCATGCTCACCTCCTAATTACCAAGGGGCACAGAGGGGAGATCGTGTTCCCTCTGGGATGGTGCAGCTTCCTGTCTAGCTGGGGACAACATTCTCACTTGTTAGTACAAATGAGAATGAGACCCAAGACCAAAATTCATTAAAGAAGTCTCTTTTGTTATTTAAGAAAACCTTTAAATGCTGATCCTGTTAAAATAAGATTAGAATGTAGTTTTTTAAGCCGGTGCTTTGCAAACCTCCTTTTGCTGGGCCTCTTTTTGCAGGGCCAGATAGTAAATATTTTAGGCTTTCAGGCTATACAGTTTCTGCCATCGTGACTCAAGTCTGCTACTGGAACTTGAAAGTTGTCATAGATGATCCACAAATGAATAGCCATGTTCCAATAAAATTTTATTTACAAGAACAGGAAGCTCATTAGAGCCAAAAAGCTATGGTTTGCTGATGCCTGCTATAAGCTAATAGTTTCACTATGAGCATTTCCTATATTTAGTGCTGTTTTGAGGTGTCTGAACTTGGCTCAATATCTGTCCATCTAAATCTGTATATGAATAAGCTGTATTATTGTAAAGTTATTATGAAAGCAATAATTGTGCTATATGACATTTATTATAATATATAGTCTTAGAATAGGGAGTTTGTCTAAGTCATTGCCCAGAACAGTCCCTGCATAGTGTCACAAGTTAACCGTTCATTCGATGAATGGATATGTGTGCACAAGTTCCTCTGTTCACATCTTGCATCTTACATGATTAGTGGGAAGAACACTCAGACTTGGCCCTTGCTCAAGCCTTAGAGCTCATTTGACTTGCAAATGCAATCTACACAGAAGTTACTTGGTGTGGAGGAAAATACACATGCGATTCTAGATCTGGGTTCTAAATCCAGGTTCCGTGAAATAGCGGCTTGTGTAGGAACATGGTCGAGGATACAACACTATCATTTAAAATGATTGATTTATAAATACTTTCACAAATTTCTTTGAGAGCCAACTACATGCCACATGTGTTAAACAGCATGGAAAACCGTGTGTTGTTATTATTATCAGTAGTAGTAGTAGTAGCATATTTTATAAATATTATATATGTTAAATTTTATAATTGTATAATAATAATAAATCTCTCTAATAACCTTGACTAGACATGGTTCTTCATGCTTTATATATAAAAACCCATTTAATTCTCATAACAACCATAGGAGGCAAATGCTGATATATCTCCATTTTATAGATGTAATAATTGACTCACAAAATAAAGTATCTTATCCAAACTCATCAGCTACTAAGTGATGAGTGGTATGAGTGGTATTCAAACTCAGCAATTCTGAGTCCTTATTGCTTTAGGGGGAGGGTAAGCAGTACTGGGACTGAACCCAAGACCTCATGCAGGCTAGGCAAGTGGTGCACCACTGAGCTCCATCCCAACCCCTTTTTACTTAGAGATGGGGCCTCACCAAGTTGCCTAGCCTAGCCTCAACAAGTAGCTGGGATTACAGGCCTACACCACTGTACCTGGCTTAAGGTTCTTATTCTTAATCACTGTACAATGAAGGATAACTATTTAAAAACAGATGTTTATCTGTGTAAAGACTAGAAAGAAGGACACCAAAATATAACAGTGCTTGCACAGAGGCCGTAGGATGACTGGTAACTTCTTGGCCACAATTTCTGAATCTGTTTTGTTTTATATCATGAAACATTTAGTGGTTTTTTTTCCCTAAAAATTCCCTACAGAGGGTCATCCTAATGTGAGAGTGTATTACCTGTGCACAAGTGTCCTTCACCAAGAATCTTTATGATGCCAATGGTAAATGACCACTTCAGTCACACTTAGCTTTGGACTTAGATGGCAAGGGCACCCTGGCCTATTCCCTGCAGACACTGCAAAAGAAGAGGAGGACTGGGGCTGGGATTGTGGCTCAGCGGTAGAGCGCTTGCCTTGCATGCGTGGGGCCCTGGGTTCGATCCTCAGCACCACATACAAAGCAATAAAATAAAGACATTGTGTCCATCTACAACTAAAAAAATATTTAAAAAAAAAAAAAAAAAGAAGAAGAAGAGGAGGATTGGGAGCAGGCGAGGCTGTTTGGACCAGGGATTATAAATCAAGTGAGCTGGGCTGTGTTCTTGTTTTGTATCAGAGTGGCTGACACAGCAACTTGTATCTTTATAAATTTACCAATTTACATAGCTCTGCCCAGTGCCTTAAGCCTCAGGAGATTTGAATCGATTTTTAAAGATAGTAATTGAAATTAACATGTTTCAATCCTGAAAACATATTTGAATAATCATTGGCAGCAGACTGTCACTAAGTCCAGGCTTAGAACAGATTTGGAGAAGTAGTATCAAGGATTTGAGGCCTCCACTGAAAATGTTCTATTTGTCTACAGAATGTGAATTGGTTGGTTAAATATGTAGATAAGGGACTGACCATTATGGTACTAGTTATAATACTCTTTGATGCTGGGAATTGGACCCAGAATCTTGCACATGTTAGGCAAATGCTCTACCACTAAGCTAGTTTGTTTTTTATTTTGTTTTTGTTTTTTTGTTTTTAGTTGTTGATGGACCTTTGTTTTATTCATTTATTTATATGCAGTGCTCAGACTCGAACCCAGTGCCTCACACATGCTAGGCAAGTGCTCCACCACTAAGCCACAACCCCAGCCCACTAAGCTAGTTTTCACATAGCTTCCTTGTACCAAGGGAAGACTGCATATTTTGAAGGTACATACCACCCTTCACATAGTCAGTGACTACAAAGGCACAACTATCTTTCTGGAAATCATGTTCCATTCTGATAGAAATAAGATATTAAACCTTATGAACTGGAGTAAGAATTTTCTGCCCTGGACTCTAAGTGCAAATCTCACAGAAGTAGGATTTGAAAACATTCTAAGTGGATGAATATTTTCTTCCTTTTTCTCTCTCTCTCTCATTCTTGACATTCTTTTGTTTTGTCTTGTTTTGTGTTTTTTTATTTTTGTTTTATTCTTTTGCTGAGGATGGATCCCAGGACCTCGTGCATGCTGAGCACACACTGTACCACTGAATGGTGGCCTCAGCCCTTCTTTCTCTTTTTAAAAACTTTTTCTTCAATTGAAGAAATATAACATGATATAATATTATATAATATAGTATAATACATGGTCACTCAAGAAGATTTTGAAGTTCAAATAATAGAAAACAAGCATGATGCTAATAATTTTAAATTCTACTCATTAACCAAGCATTACAGCTTTACTTCTAGACTTTCATCCCTATACATAGCATATGATTTCTTTCTCATCTCCTAATTAAGGAAATTAGTTAAGGTTTATAATCAATAAGTTGCTTAATTGATTGATTTGAAGGAAACAAAAGAACAATCTTCCTGTATTTTTACCCTAATTTAAACTCTGGAGTTGTGTTCAATCTGTCATCAGTTTGGGGAACACTGACATCTTAACAACATCAACTCTCCTGGATCAGAACTAGTGTCTACCTCTCCACGTGTGTGGGGCTTCTAATACGCATTGTTACTTTATTGCAGTATAATGTCAAGTGATTACACCACTTCCTGTGTAGTCTAAAAACTCACAGTAGTGTACTTCCATTTCTCCCTGCCCAGCCTTTATTCTTGTCAAATATTTATATACATGTGTTTTGAACCTTACAATGCACTGTTGTTATTTTTGTTTCAATAAAACAACTTTTATTATCTCTTAAAATATTTTAATACTAAGAAGAAAACATAAATTTACCTGTGTACTTATTTCCAGGACTCTTCATTCTGTTATATAACCTATTTTTGCATTTGATCTTATTTTTCTTCTGCCTCAAGGACTCCTTTTAACATTTTTCATAATGCAAGGCTGCTGGTAATGAACTCTTTCATCTTTTTAAATGTCAACCTTTATCACTTTTGAAACAAATTTTTACTAGGTATGAAATTTCAGATTGACAATCCTTTCCTTGTTCAGATATTGCCACTGTCTTCTTGCTTACATTGTTTCAGTGAGAAATCAGCTGTCATCCTTTGTTCTTCTGAACATAACATGTTGTTGGGCTTTTGTTTTTGTTTTTTGTTATTTTTCCCCCTCTGACTACTCTTTGGACTTTCTTCTTAACCACTGGGTTGGACAATTTAATGATAATGTTCTTTGGTATAGATTTCTTCATGTGTCTTTTGCTTGAGGTTAATTGAACTTTTTGGATCTAGGAGTTTATGGTTTTCCTCAAATTTGGAAAAATTTTCATCATTTCAGATATGTTTTATGCCCTACTCAAGTAGCCCATCAGGAACTCCAAGTAAACTTACGTTAAGCTGCCTGAAGTCCCACCAGTCACTGGTGCCCCTTTCACTTGGAGTGATTCTTCTTCTGTTTCATTTCAGATATTTTCCATCTGTAGAATTTGACTTGGATCTTGTTCATATCATTCATGTCTCTACTTAACATTTTGAACGTATGAAATACATCTCTAACATCCCTATCTGTAAATTCTAACCATGGTGCCAGTTCTAGGTTAGTTTTTAAAGTTGGTTGATTCTTCTCCTCATTTTGGATTATTTCTTATTTCTTCACAGGCCTGATAATCTTTGTTTAGATACCAGACATCGTGATTTTACATATTGGTGTTCAATATTTTCTATTCCTATAAGTATTGTTGACCTTTGTTCTAGGACACAGATAATACTTGGAAACTTTGATCCTCTTGAGTCTTGCTTTTATGGTTTGTTAGGCAGGTCTGAATTGTGAGGCACTGATCTCTCCAGGGCTAATTATTACCCACTACTAAGAGACCTTGCTCAGTTTTCTGCCTAATGCCCTGTGAATTATGTGTTTTTCTGATCTGGCTGATGCAGATGACTGTTTCCAGCCCTGTGTGGGTGCACGTACCAGGTACTATTCTCAAGTGAGTTTTTTCTGGTCTTGGGTAGTTTCCTCACACACAGCTCTGACCCATGCTGTCCTGAAGACTCAAGGGGGTCCCTCTGCAGGTCCTAGGTTTTTCCTCTGTGAACTGGCTCCTCTCTGATGCTCTGTCTGGCAATGTCCATTCATGTGGATCTCTCCATACACTCAGCTCTGCCGCCTGCATCCGGGAGCCTGTCCCACTCCTTCTTGCTGCACTGTGGCCTGGAACAGAGCTCACGGCAGGAGGCTGAGCAGTCACAGGACACGCCTCTCCTGTTCTCTCAGGGGCCACTATTCTTCATCACCTCATGTCCAGTGTTATAAAATAATCATTTGATGTATTGTGTCTGGACTTTTTTTTCCTTAGTTGTTTCATAGCAATGTTAAGTCCAGTCCCTGATATTCCAACATGAGTAGCAACTGCAGTCTCCTGACACAGATTTTAATGACCTATTGACTTATTTATGCCTGGCTTTGAGGAAGAGCCCAGGGCACTGATGAGCATGGACACTGGAGGCAGACCAACTCAAACCTCTCCTCCACCACTTAGTAGCCACATGACCTAGGCCAGGTTTACCCTTGTACCTCCATTCTCTCATCTGCAAAATAACAGCAGTTATGCCAATAGAATTTGTTTGTTTGTTCATTTGTTGGAACTCAGGGCTCATGCATGCTAAATGCATGCTCTGCTACTGACATATCCCAGACCCTAGGATTTATTTTTGGAGGGTGGGGAGGAGTCCTGGGGATTGAATTCAGGGGCAGTTAACCACTGAGCCACATCCCCAGCCCTTTTTATATTTTATTTAGAGAAAGGGTCTCACTGAGTTGCTTAAGGCCTTGCTAAGTTGCTGAGGCTGGCTTTGAACTCACGATCCTCCTGCCTCAGCCTCCTGAGCTGCTGAGATTACAGGCATGTGTGCTGGCTCCCTAGGATTTTTGGGAGGATAAAATGAAATAATACATTTAAAGCATGACACAGTTCCAGGAACTTAGTACCATGTTCAGTACATCTTAGCCATTATTGTCATTAGATTTTAATTAATGTAAGACCTGAATAAACATTTGTCAAATGCACAAAAATCTGCTCTTGGCCCTAAACACCTTGCATGCCATCACCACAGATGCACTCGGAACTGGAACCCCTGTGAGCACACTGGGGCAGCTGGAAGCCTCAGCAGAACCCTGGTGCATCCATGAGACCCGACTGCCCCACCCTCAGCTGCTGTCATTCCAAGGGTTTTCATCTCCCAGGTTAACAGATCTGGGTTGTTTTCCTGTTTCAGGGGAAGACGGGAAGACTCCCAGCGAATCAAATAGTCCCTCTTCATCCTCCCTCTCAGCTCTGAGTGATTCAGCCAACAGCAAAGACGACTCAGACGGCTCCCAGAAGAACAAGGGTGGAAACAACCTGCTGGTCATCTCTGTCGTGCCTGGGAGCCAACCCTCGCTGAACAGCGAGGAAAAGCCAGAGAAAGGTGAGGGAGGAGGTTTACATGGCCTGTTAAAACCTGTCCACCCAGGATGACCCTGTCTAGAGAATAAGCCCTGGAGAGGAGCAATGTTGGAAAGAGTTATTAGGCCCAGGATGCAGAAAATTGTGTGTTCTTTTGGCTCAATTTGTGTCCAAATGTGAGATGGAAAGAAGGGGAGGGTGACATTGACTCTGAGGCTATATGTTTTGTATAGAGATGCAAGGAATGGTGCCTGGGGGGTGTATGTATGGGGAGGAACAGGGGGTGGGTGATGGGAGACCTCAGCCCCACTCCTGCCTCCTACATGCACCTCTACACCCAGCTTCGGTCCTTTCAGGGTTCGAATGCGTTTTTTGCAACTTTGTCTGCAAGACGAAGAACATGTTTGAGCGCCATTTGCAGATACACCTCATCACCCGGATGTTTGAGTGTGACGTGTGCCACAAGTTCATGAAGACCCCCGAACAGCTGCTGGAGCATAAGAAATGCCACACTGTCCCCACCGGTGGGCTCAAGTAAGGAAAGCAAGTACAGAACCTTTTACTGCGTTGTTACCAAACACCCTTTCCCTTGCCCTACCCGTTCCCGGAAGGTTTGGGGGGTCATGGAGTGGAAGAGCTTGGTCTGAGGGAAGTTAGTCAGAAACCTCTGCTGCCTTTAGCTGGATTGAATTAGACCTGTCCCCCAGGGGGGTCAGCAGATACCAGCAGGAGAATCCATTTCACAGATATCCCCGGATTCAGGGCAAGGAAGAAGATGTGCTGGGCAAGCCCAGCTCCAAGGGCAGACCCATCCTCACTGTCTTGAGTTTTGTGCACACTTGATTTTAATGGACTCAGGGGTTAGTGGATCATTACACTGTCACTACAATTCACCAACTCTGTTTTTCAAATGGCTTGCCATTTTTCTTAAATAAGCCTCATGACCATTCCACCCCACCCAAAATTGGAACCTTGGCAATTTGACCAGGCAGGAGATAACATTTTTCATACAAAGATCATGTGCTTCACGCCTTCCTGCTAACATGCGGATGCCTTCCCCGAAAGATCTAGACAAGGAGCGTCGTCTTTATCCAATATTTGCAAGAAGCCCTCCGGTCTCAAGTGAGACCCGTCAGTTATTATCAAACATACTGTGTGTCTGGCTTGATAATAGGTGCTAAAGGGCACACGAAGAATAAAATATCATTTTCACCCTCAGGAAGTGTGTGTGCTAACACTCCCAGAATTTAATCTTCCCAGTGAGTCTGAGATCAGAGTCCCCATCCGCAAGGCCCTTATGGTACACTAAGGAGAAAGAAGAAATACACATAGTTGGGCACCGAAAGACAATTGTCAAGGCAGAATTATTAAATATTAGCTGAAACGATCATGTAGTGAAAATAATGGAAATAAATGTTTTACTTAATATGGGGGAAAATAGAACTTTGCTTTGAAAAAATTTTTCATCATTGAGACTCAACTGCCAGAGAGGTGGCGCGTCCCCTGTGTGGGTAAGGAATAGAGAGCCCCAGAAGAACTCTGGTAGTTCAGCACTGAGGGCAGTGCAAGGTTGGTTCCCCTGGGCTCCCGCCTGGTCAGGGACACCCTCCTCAAAAGACAGCAGACAGCACCTACTGTCGGCTCCACTGTGCTTTGCTCTTGGGAGTGCTCAGGTGGGAGGGAGAGGGAGGGGGTTGGGGAAGGGGGTGGGATGATTATAATTCATTCATCTAGTAGATGGTAAATGCCTAGCAAGAGCTTATTGGGGAATTTGATTTGGTTTGTTCCCACTGTCCCTTTATAAACAATTGGTATAAAAAGAAAGACGAACCCAGCTTTCTATGGATGGACTAGTGACATTGCCTTCCCGGTAGCCCAGTGACGCCCATGACTTTGTGGCCTCGCCAGTTGTGGCTTTGCCACTCGCCTTTCCTCAGGGGCCTAAGCAGTCCCGAGCCTCTGAACCCATGAACCCATGGGGGAGAATGCACAATGAACCTGATGCATTGGCTGGGTCAGACACTTCCTGTGAGGTGCTAACCGTCCCCTGTGTGATAGTTTATGTTCTAGGATGACCAAGTAGAAGAATACTTTGAAAAAAAAATTGATAATGCCTTCTGGCTATACAGTGAGTCTTTTGTTTTGTTTTGTTTTGTTTCCTTCGCCATATCAGGGAATTAATTTGCCTGAGAGAGTGTCCTTAAGATAAACAATGGGAGCTCGGAAAACCTTTAGCCCTTTGCCTGAGCCGCGAGAGAAAAGATTGAGCTGTGGGTCACAGAAATGTCCTTAACATGAAACAGACCGCCGACGTCTAAATTGCTTTTCTGTGATGGAACTGCTTGTACTCTATGTCCTGTTCATAATGCAGATCAAATAAGATTATACTATTATTTTTCTTTTGCCGTAGCTCAGAACAGTGGTGAGTTTCAGACTCCTCTAGGTAAGGCCCAGCTTGGCGTAGGGGTTGTGTGTGCACCTGACCTGGGAATGGGCTTTATATTTCTCTCGTGTGCACTCTTCTGTGAGCTGAGGTTCGAGGCTAACGGCGAGCTTGGCGCTGAGGAGGCAGTGCACGGTGCACCTGGTTGTGTTGGGCTCTGCTGACCACCTCTCCAACCCCTCTGAGGACAGTCCACTCCAGGGGCCCTGCCCTGCAAGAGTTGAGGCAGCCATTTGGGCATCTGCATTCTTTCTGGAAACAGAGCAAACACGCTTCAGTTATCATTTCAGCCACCGACTCAAAACCCGGCAGCTTCCAAAAGAGAGTGCCCCCGCAGTTTTTGTAAACACTCCCCCACTGCTCCTCGCAGCCCCTCTGGACAGCCGGGAGGGTTGGTGACGGTCTGTCCACACTGCGAAGGATGAAGAACCGAGCCACAGAGAGGCCCAGGCTTTGTCCAGGGTCTCCAGCTAGAGCCCCATAAGGTGATGGAGCCAGGACTCAAACCCACCCTCCCAAATCCACCTCAGTTTCTTGTAGAGACCACTCAGACTCAGCGTGTCCCAAGGGCTTTCCTTGTGCTGAGTGCTCTCCCAAGCACCGTAGAGAATGCAGAAGAGACGTTAAGAGATGCTCCTGCCCTCTGAGAATCGATGATCTGACATCGTGACATACTGAGAGGTCTTCAAGCTCCAGGACAGTCCCCCTCCTTCCTCCCGACCCTTCCTGAGTGGACAGGCTGCTGGGAGGTCTCCATCTCCCTGAGCCCAGCAGCCCTGCACAGTCCGATGAGCTATAGGAGATACGTTCTGCGATTCCATATGTATGCGCACTCACACACACACACACACACAGGGACACACACAGGCCTTCTCATCCTAACAACCCTTTAATAAGCACGACTCTGACCCCTGTGACTTTCTTTTTGCTGGAAGTAGCTCTCCCCTAAAGCTGTTCTTTAAAACCTCTTAGCCTTTCTGCGTGTGCTTGGTGTGGTGCATGAAAAGTCGATTCTTTGTGTTGCTCCCATCTAGGGGGACGGTCAGGAGGTTTAGACCTCTGCCATGTCTGGTCGGGAGTGGGGAGGGCTCCCAGGGGCCGGGTGGGGGGGCTGGAGGGAGCGCCAGCTTGTGTATTCCTCGCAGTTTCTCTGGTCCCCTCGTGAGGGCTGCCTTGGCCCTTGCAGCCAGGAGACCCAGAACAGGCTGAGCGGACCTCGGCAGAGCTCCCCGCTAGCGGGGACTGCTCTGTCACCAGTGAAAGCCAAAAAGGGCCATCTCCACCCCTGAGAGGTGGCAGGGCTGAGCTGGGCTGGGGTGAGGAGGGGAGAAGCGTGGCTACCACCGACCCCTTCTGGCTGACCCTCCCTTGCGTTGCTTCCCCCCTGGCAGGTGCCCATTCTGCATTTATTCCACCAACCGCCCCGCTGCCATGGAGTGCCACCTCAAGACCCACTACAAGATGGAGTATAAGTGCCGGATCTGCCAGACGGTGAAGGCCAACCAGCTGGAGCTGGAGACGCACACCCGGGAGCATCGCCTGGGCAACCACTACAAGTGTGACCAGTGCGGCTACCTGTCCAAGACCGCCAACAAGCTCATCGAGCACGTGCGCGTCCACACCGGGGAGCGGCCCTTCCACTGTGACCAGTGCAGCTACAGCTGCAAGCGCAAGGACAATCTCAACCTGCACAAGAAGCTGAAGCACGCCCCACGCCAGACCTTCAGCTGCGAAGAGTGCCTCTTCAAGACCACACACCCTTTCGTCTTCAGCCGTCACGTCAAGAAGCACCAGAGCGGGGACTGCCCTGAGGAGGACAAGAAGGGCCTGAGTCCAGCGCCCAAGGAACCGGCCAGCCCCAGGGCCCCGCTCCTGGTCGTGGGGAGCTCCCGGAACCTCCTGTCTCCCCTGTCGGTCATGTCAGCCTCGCAGGCTCTGCAGACTGTGGCCCTGACCGCCGCCCACGGCAGCAGCTCAGAGCCCAACCTGGCACTCAAGGGTCTGGCCTTCAACGGTTCCCCTCTGCGCTTTGACAAGTACCGGAACTCGGATTTTGCCCATCTCATTCCCTTGACAATGTTGTACCCCAAGAACCACTTGGATCTCACATTCCACCCTCCCCGACCTCAGACTGCGCCTCCCAGCATCCCCTCCCCCAAACACTCCTTCCTCGCCTATCTCGGACTAAGAGAAAGAGCAGAGACTGTCTGAGGGCAGCCGTGCTCTGCACCAAAAAACAGAGACAGGAAAACAGACAAACAAAAACAAAAACCCACAAAACTTAAACACAACCCCAGCAGGTGTATGTTGCTGCAAAACCTACAGACCCCAGGGGTCTGAACCACGTGTACTGTATATCTTTAGTAAGGAATAGAGAATTGGCTGTGTGTGTATACCTATCGCATTACCTACAAGCTGCTTTACCCACTCTTCAGAGGTGACCCACTGCATACTTCTACAGAGGCATGCTTTCCCAGCCACCTGCCCCCACTCCAGCCCTTCCATACTTCTCTCCGAAAGGAATTTTGTCTCGTTAAACCCTCAAGAGAGTGTCCTTAATAGCAATCAGCACTTGTAAGCTTACCTACCAGTGCATTTGGTTTTCTGTTGGGTGAATGGGGTGCGTGGGCATTTGTGGATTCCAAAAGCAAGCCGTGTGTCGTGTACCATGACATTTTTATTGCACATTCTCTGTACTGGCTTCTCTAACGGGGATGAACACCCTTCTCCCTGCTGGGTTGTTCATCCACTACAGTCTCTCCCTGAGTTCCTTCGACAACTTTCCCTCTCTATTTTCCAGCTACAGAGTGGTAGGGCCTGGTGGGCTTAGTGGATGAAGGGATGGCCGGCATCTGCAGTGCTGCTGGACATTTCGCACAGAGCGCTGGACACCTCGAGCTCAGATCTTCTCTGGTTGTGAAGATGCGAGAAATCAAGTGACTGGTCTGCAAGAAATATCTTGCAGCACTGCAGCTGGCATTCCAAAACTTCAGTGTCGTCGTGTGCACCCGTGCAGAGACAGTGTGCCTGGAGTGCGCACACTGTGCATCCTTTTTTTAAGGGCAGATTAAATATATATATATATATGATGTATTAATTCAGTGGTTACCATTTGTTTGCAGAAAAAAAAAATTGTATGAGTGGAAAACTTTATGGTTGATAAATCCAGCCAAGGAGATTAAAAGGGGTTTGGATAAATTCTGGGTATAAATGCTCAGACTAAAAAAAAAAAAAAAGCAGCAGCAGCGGCAGTTTTGCACAGCGCTTTGGGCCTTGCACTAGTTTTTGTTTCTCATGGGGGAAAAAAGGAAGAAAATGTACCTTTTTTATGGAATGAGTAGACTTGTATGTTTGAAAATTTAGCCACAACCTCTTTGACATATGATGACACAACAACAACAAAAAAAAAGGTGCTGTTGAGTCCTTGGGTTCAGTTTTGCCCCTGAGAAGTTTCCATTGTGTCTACAGATCCTCTGGCTGTAGCAGTGTCCTCCGTGTGATTATAACTCTATTCCATTTTGTTAACGCCTGGTAGATGTAACCTGCTAGGAGACTAACTTTATACTTATTTAAAGCTCTTATTTTGTGGTCATTAAAATGGCAATTTATGTGCAGCACTTTATTGCAGCAGGAAGCAGGTGTGGATCGGTTTCACAGCCCTTTTGCTCATCTTAAAAAATAATGGATGACTTAAAAAGAAAAAAGAAAAAAAGAATGGAAAAAATAATCTTTGGCTGAACCTGTTCATTGCTTGGATTTTTAAGACAACAGAATTTCCAGTATAAAAGAGGCTAAAAGAGCGGGAAGAAATGTGCTTTGTATAGTAATGGGAAATTTGGAATATAAAAGTTTATGTATTATTTATCTATTGAAGAGCTGGTGTACAGGAGGAACGCTTTCTTACCGTGTTGCTGTTTTCCCAATGTGTGTTATCCTAAAGTTGGGATTTTTTTTTTTTCATCTATTTCACCAGGGGAAAATAAATGCATCCCTGATTTTCTTCCTCTAGTCAGTTGCTTCACTGAAAGCCCCTTGGAAGTTAGTACAGTTCTTCAGGAAGCCAGAAGACTATACGTCTGTCCACACCACGGTCTCCCCCTCGCCCTTCTGCACCAACACTCCCACGCCCAGCCCCAGCAGGTGCACTATCCTTCCCTTGCCAGTCACCCAGCCTTGGATGGGGAGCCTGCTCTGTGCCCTGGCAAACCTGTTTACACTACGGAGATGTCCATGGGGGCAGGGAGGCCTAACCAGCTAGGGCAGGAAGCTCTCAAACCCTCAGTCATTCTCCAGCAGAGACCTTTGCCCTTGGCCTCGTTTGAATCGTTTTCAACATCTCAGTAAAAGACACTATAGACGGTCATGGACAACATACTCCAAGAATACTGGGCTCATGGGGTGGGGGGGGGTGTCATTTTTTTAAAGTCATGTCTTTATCCCCATATAATGGAGAGTGTGCCACTTGGCTAATAATGTATTTTCAAAACTACAAGTTCAGTGGTGACAGCGAAGAGGGCCATGGTGATGTCACAGAGGCTGGAAGTAAAGGTGCCTCACGCTTAAGCACCGGCAGGTTCAAAACCTGAGAGGGTGGCCCTGATGATAGCACTCTAGATGGTACAGCTTGCCGCTTGTGCAATAAGAGATCCTAGGTGGAAACTTTCAGGATGGAGTGGGGTGATGGAAGGGAACATTTACTGCTCAAATGCCATGCATTTCACTGCTTGCCACTGAACTTGTATTTGAATGACTTAGTAATGCTTAATATAATTGGGCGACTTTTTTAGCACTTTGGAAAGAGTCATCAATCTTTCTGGTAAATTATAAAAAAAAAAAAAAGTTTTCTGAGTGAGAAAAGGTGTGTTTGGAATTTGTTTGACTTTTTATATTATTATTGTTATTAATAAAGAAAAAAATCTACAGCATTTTTCAGACTCCACCTAGAAAATATGTACCCCTGAATTTGGTTTGCAGTTTGATACTCAGGGAAGGATGTATTCCGTAGATATCCTTTCCGTGTAAAACACTAACATCTTTGAGAAATTCACCTACCAGCTAACTTCAATTCTGTTTTCACTATGCATTTGTCCATGAAAGCAAGCTTATTTTTCCATATAGCATTGCAGTTAGAGTTCTCAGCACTTTCTTCTATTCTTTTTTTTTTAACTCCTCATATTATGTTCGGATGATCATACTGTCAAGGTTTGTGTACATTACTGAAAATTTGTATTGTATAAAGCTTTTTGCATTACAAGGCTGTACAGGGTCATTTTGACAGTAACTGGTATATTCCTTTGCATCTTATGTTGCATCGCCAATTTCTAGTGTATCCAGTTTGAAAGTATAATATACTCTAATTAAAAAAAAAAAAAAGGTTGGCTATACTCTGGTTTCTTTTGCTTTCTTGGTTGCCACCCTTGACTGCTTGTGAAGTCTCAGGGTTTTGTTTGACTTCTTTTGTTCCGTTGTTTGTTTTGTTGTTGTTTTGGGGGTTTTTTTTTGTTTTTTTGTTTTGTTTTTACTTTTCAATGTGTTATCAGGTTTTGGAAATGCCCACTTCTATTTATAGCTACTATAAAATGCAAGTTTTGAACAGCTGTGGTTATAATGCAAACTGTTACTCTGTAAGTCATTAATGTCTGGTAAGGTTGGGAGCATACCCACCATTCAGGACAGTGATAGCCAGCTCCTTCCTGAAATTACTTAGTGACATTTAAAAGTGTCCAGCAACCATACCTTCACCTGCTTAACATTATTTTATTGACCCCGTAGCCAAAGGGAGAGAGGATAAAGACATAATTTCCATTTATCATAAGCTGAGCAAGTAGATTTTAATGAAGGGGAAATGCTATGTTTTGCCAGCTAAATAATAATTTAGCTGATAATAATTTCTATCTGAAATGCAAGTAATAAAAGTTCACCATTCAAGGGAAGGTACCAGAGAAACTGAGACCAAAAAGAAATTTCAAAAGTGGTAGGGGAAGAGAGGAAGAGATGAAAAAGCACACTGATAAGAAAAAAACAAAAACCAAATTCTTTCTAAATCCATTTTAAAGCTCTGTGCATTTGAGACCTTCCCCATGAGTCTGTGATGATTGATAAAAATATATAAAGCAGCAGATGAGAATGTTTGGCCTGGTTCACAACTTGCATGCTTATAAATATAATGTCCTTTACTTATTTAAAGAGATTGTGAACCACTTCATTCTAACATTTAAAGTGATCAAATTTACTTCTTTAAAAATGAGATAATGTAGGAGAAACCACTTTGCAAATGACCAGTCACTAATCAGACACTATTTTGTCCTTCATGTTTTCTTTCAATAGCTATTTTTTAGATGATTGAAATGTTCTCTTTTTATTAGGTTCAAACACTGATTTTTGGGGCGGGGGGTGGCTGGCACTTATTGGAAATATTAAAATGAGCCAGATTCTGATTTTTTACTATGAATACAGGCATGAGTGGCTTCTCATTTTGAACATAGTTTTTTCCTTACACTTCATAGCTATATCACATGATCTCTCTCTGGTTAGGATAACCGGCAATGTAAAGAAAATAATCATCAGTTTGGATATCACTTCCCCTGAAATGAGCTTCTAGTGACCCTGAGGAACAATCAGAGAACAGAACCACTCATGAGAGAAGGGACCTTGTGTTTCTCCAGTTATTGATCTGACATCTTTAAACCAGTCACCTGGCCTTTGAATTCTAATCCAAGATCTTAGATACCTTTTGTATTGTCAGGCTACATAAATATATTCTAGGTCAAGCAAGACTCAAGGGCATGTTTATATGTGGCTGATCATTCATTTGATGACCACCAACAAACTATATCTGACCCTTTAATAGACATAGTTTTGGTCGCAGGGGAATAAGAAGAAATATCAAGATCTGGTGAGCAGTTTTTAATCTCCTTGCCCAGGTAGAAGCCTCATGTTACAACTCTGCCAATGGCCATGGGGAGCCTGGTGGACAGTGTAAACGTGTGAAGTGGAAGGTGTACTTCATTAGTTGCTGAAATACAGAAACCAGGTCCTCTCGGTACTTTTCAGGCCATGGCGGGAAGGAAAGCCCAGAGCAGCTGTGCGTGTAAGAGCATGTAAAACTGAAGTTCCTCCCAACCACAGCTTAGAACTGATGAGGAAAATCACAAGATACAGGGGGTCCCTTGAGTAGGCTCAGGCCAAGTCCTAAGGAGCCATCAATCAAACATACAGGCTACTCCAGTCAGCATCTTCTCTTACATCATCCCTCACAATACAAGAGTCTCACACAAAATGGGATTTATTTGGTGAATAATTCCAATTCACCAAACAGGCAGGCTCTGGAGTAAGTGAAGTGTAGTAACTCCTGGGATCTAAGGGACCCCAACCTTCCCCCGTTCCCAGGTCTGAGTGGTCTCAGGTTATTCATCAAGACCTCTTCTTCTTTATGAGGTAATAGATCTCCCATTCCTAATTCTTCCTGTAGAGTTGGATCTGCAAAATAGGAAAATACAAATCCTGTTCACACTGGTAGTTGCTGCAAAAGGGAGAAAGAAAACAATTGCTCTGTCCCCTTTTTTGAAAAGATTCCTTTTCAAAATGGTTAAGGTAAGCATCAGGGTTTTCAATACAGTTGTAGACTTAGAGCAGAGAATCTACTTTGATTCACACTTCAAAATTCATTCCCTCGGGGCTGGGGTTATGGCGCAATGGTAGCGTGCTCACCTAGCATGCGTGAGGCACTGGGTTCGATCCTCAGCACCACATAAAAATAAAATAAAGATATTCTGTCCACCTACAACTAAAAAAATAAATAAATATTTTTTTAAAAATTCATTCCCTCTACACATGGTCATCCACCCTGTTTACTGAGAATATCTGATTACATACAATGTTTTCCTCATGGAGGTAAAGCATGGCTCAGACACAAAGGAGGGGTTTAATGATGACATATCTTTAAGTACCTCATAAAAAGAGAGGTTGAGCGGGCTGGGGCTGTAGCTCAGTAGAGCGCTTGCCTAGCATATGTAAGGCACTGGGTTTGATCCTCAGCACCACATATAAATAATAATTGAATAAAATAAAGATCCATCAACAACTAAAAGAATATTTTTAAAAAAGAGAGGTTGAACTAGATGATCTCTAAGACCATTCCCCTCCCTAGCAGTAACCTATAATAAACCACATTTCTCTGACTTTATAAATAAGGTTCACTTTTGAAGTAGAAGCCATTGCAAGGCAAAAGTTCTTAGAAGACAATTAGAATAAAAAAGGCACTTCAACGTTTTCAAGCCACCACCAGCTCGGGGAGGGAAAAAAAAAAGACTAAAAATATTTTTCTGCCCACTTCAGAGTTTGAAAGGTCTAAAATTTTCTTCTTATTAAAGCTAAGTCACCATGCTCAGATTGCCTGAGTCATCTTGAGGGCGGCTTAACCATATTTTACCAACCTGTGAGTACTTCATCTACTTTAATGAGTTAGGAGCCAGCCAGATGGGAATGGAGATGTCTTGCCCTACCAACTTCATCTCTCTCACTCTGCCCCCTCCATCCCACCACCCCAGTCTCCTCCATGTGACTGGTACGATTGTGACCACTGAGTCTTCTGCTCGCCATCTTTAAGTGTACTCTTCTGTAGGAAGAGTAAATGGTTTAGCAGGTCTGAGGAAATCATTTTAGTTTGGGCATCATGAAATAATACGTTAAATATTCTTATTCTGCCACTTACTTAAAAAGAAAGACTCACCCCAAGAACTCTGAGTACATTAGGAAAGTTAGTTCCTAGGCACTTTGAATGGATGGAAACTTATCTGTTTATCTTTGTGTACCTATTTATCTCCATCGAATCTAACCTCACTAGGTCTACCTACTTACCTATTTATCTATCTCTGCTATCTGTCATTGACCATTTACCTTTAACCATCTGTTTCCTGATCCTCACCCCTTGACCCCCCCCCACAAAAAAAAGCAGAGCCCTGAGAATAGAGATTATGTGCAATCATTTATTTTCAGAAGCAATTCTAAGAACAAAAGTGGAATCTTAGAAAGAGTGAAACAGGTAAAAAAGGAAAGACAATCCGAGGGTGCATTTGTGAGCTCGTCATTGCTAAGGGCAACTGCATGCAGTCCCTCTGAGGAGCCTCATGAGGAGCCGTGTAGATGTATCTCTGAATGGGCAGCCCGAGGGTGGGAAAAGGAAGGGGTCAGGGTAACTCCAGAGGGCGTTCATGCCCTTGCACTTTTAGGTTTGCTTGACAAATGGCTGAGGAGGTCCCAGAGGTGGCCAAGAAACCACCTGGGAGAGCCGGCTACTGGGGGAGAGCCTAGGTGAGGCGCTGCAGTTACACCAGACCACAGATGGTTGCTATAGCAGAGACCGCAAGGTGAATTAGCGAGGTGGGGACCAAGAGTGTCCAATACAATTGCTCTATTTGTCATGAAGGTTCCCATTACTTTTCCTTCTAGACCAGTGTGGGCTACCCACCAAATCCTTGAGGTAGTGCAAAGCTCCTTCTCTGTCTTCCCATTCCTGAGAGGGACAGGTGGAATCAAGGACAGTGCAGGGCTGTGATGCTAGGGAATGTCAGAGCTGGCTCACAAGAAGCAGGTGAAGGCTCTGGAATCTGTTCAGCAGGGTCTCTTTACAGCTTTCTCTTCCTTGGGGTTTTGCTTTGATTTTTGTTTGTTTGGGTTTGGGTTCGGTTTCTTGATGGTGGGATGGACCCTGGGGCCTTGTGCATGCTAGACGGGTGCATGACCACTGAGCTCCACCCCCAGCCCTGGGTCTGTGTTTTGATTTCTCTAATGAGAAAGCTCTTGACAGGGACATGGGCTGCCTCCTACAGCATCCTTGACCCCAGAGGGCCCAAACAGAGCTCGGGGGAGAAGCTATCCTCCAAGCCCTAGGACTAGCCTCAAGCCCAAGTATAGGCACCCAGGTGGTCTCATAGGCCCTAACTTACTCTGAATGGGAGTCCAACAAAGGGGGTGGGAGCTAGGAATTAAAAGGTTACGTTTAGCTGGCATTTTCTGTGTGCATAGAATTCCCTGAAAAATCTGGGCTGGACAGAGTGTCTGTCCTCACAGCAAACAGCTAATCGAAAATTTAAATATTCAGGATATCTCTATTGTTTCTTTTTTTTTTTTTTTTGCACTAGAGATTGAAACCAGGGGTGCTTAACCACTGAGCCACACCCCCAGCCCTTTTGTGTTGTTGTTGTTGTACTTTGAGACAGGGCCTCTCTAAGGCTGAGGCTGCTGAGGCTGACTTTGAACTTGTGATCTTCCTGACCCAGCCTCCCAAGGTGCTGGGATTACAAATGTGCATCATCACATCTGGTGGTTCCTTCCATTTTTAACACACAAAACTAGTAGTCCTTTTACTAATGAAAGATTGGGATAAGTGTAGACTAATGGTCACACAGATACATAGGACATACACATGAGCCAGGCATGTTGGCACACACCTGTAATCCCAGCAGCTTGGGAGGGTGAGGCAGGAGGATTGCAAGTTCAAAGCCAACCTCAGCCACTTAGTAAGGCTCTCAGCAACTTAGTGAGACCCTGTCTCAAAATAAAAAATAAACAGGGATGTGGCTCAGTGGTTAAGTGTCCCTGGGTTCAATCCCTGGTACTAAAAAAATAATAATAATAAACAAAACAAAAACAAAAAAGAACAAACACATGAACACATACACATAGATACAGACATAAACATAATGTGTTTGTGTATGTGTATCCAGAAGGAAGGCCATTGGCTTTATTATTCTAGGATTCACATTAAAAGACAACATTTTTTTTATTTTTCCCTTGTGCTGCCGAAAATAAAAACAGGCTGATGAAAGAGTATAACATATGAAAAGAATAATTAAGGGTCAAAGAAATCTCATTAATCAGAGTACCCCCTTGCCCATCTTTCCTGCAACTAAATAAATGGGCATGGCCATGGAGCATCACGACACTATCAGTCACGGCCCCATTTCTTTATGGCATCAGACAACAGACGTAGGTAGCAGCAGCAATCACTAAATATGCTGGAGTCTTGGCTACCCAAAGAGGCCATGTATCTTTTTAAATGAGCAGAATAATAATTTCCTGCTTATGAAGGACGGGACAATTTGGCTGACTTGTCTGCCTGTGGATTGGAAGCTAAATATGTGCCCGCAGGATTCTGGGTTCACAGAGGATGTTACCCATAATCCATTGCCTCCCCCATCATTATTCTCATCTGTGTTCTTCACAACCCAAAGTTTCTATCCCAGCCGAACATACTCTAAAACCAGTCCAAACCCACTCTACCAACCTCTTCTCTTCCCCAGCCCCCTGATACTCCACCCACTCTAACCTGGACTCATGTCTCCCTCTCCTTTTCATTTATTATCCATGCAACAAATATGTGGCAAGTCATGTGCCAGCAGCTGGTAAGAAATGGGGATAGGTAAGATATAGTTCCTGGCTTTAAGGAATTACCAGTCAACTGAAGAAATGCATGTTTGAGTGAGCACATCATAACACCAGGTCACACATGCGTGGATTGCTGTGGAACTATTGAATAGATAGCTAGCAGTTCTAACGGCTGCTTGCAAAATGCAGTCTAAAGAATAAGTAGGGTTTGGGAAGCAGGGAAAGTGGGGAGGGCATTCCAGATTGAGAGAACAGCTTGAGCAAAGGCAAGAAGGTGAGAACTTGCTCAGTGGATTCGGTTGTGCTGAAGATGCCAATGAAACCAGAGAGCGTCAGGCTTCGAAGCCTTCGTCAGGGAGACTGAACTCTCCTGTTTTTCCTGAATCTCCTCTAGTCAGTAAGAGCTAACAAAAAAATGTTGGGGAGAATGACATCATCGGATCTGTTTTAGGAAGATCATTCTGGCAACAGATAGGAAGATTGAAAAGGCAAAAAAAAAAAGCAGAGAAATTGGGAATGCCTATAACATCCTAAATGAGGCCATCATTTTCTTCCTCAAATCAGCTTCTTACCACATATTTCTTTGCTCCCAAAAGGGGCACATCCATCCTCTGAGTTACCCCAAATACAAAACTTGGGGTCCTCTTTGTCCCTTTCCGTCCCCCTCTGCTTCTTCCTCCCTCTCATTAGACAGTGAACCCATCACAGAGTCCTATCTATTCTCTCGGCCAAATATTTTATGACCTTCCTGTCTTTTCGGTTCTTAACATCCTAGAGAAGGTCTTTAGCATCCTCAACAGGCATGTTAATAGTTTCCTGCCTGAACTTGTGCAGAGAAGACTGAAAAAACAAAAAATTATCCCAGAGCTTAGAAGAAAGGTCCTGATCAGAGTTGAAGATGTGAAGAGGACATCTGAAGACAGTGGAGAGGTGGTGGCACCATGGTAGCAGCTGTAAGGACAACAACAAAAGAACCAGAGGTAGAACCTTGGGAGATGCTGACTTTAAAGGGGAAGGAGGAGCCTCAATGCTGGAGAAAGAGAGGAGGCAACCAGAGAAGTCATGGCCAGCACACACTGTCAGAAGCCAGGGAGAGACTCTGCTGTGAAATGGCACCCAAACATGAGTAAGGATGAGGTCGAATCTCATAGCTTTTGCCAATGTGACAGGTCTTGCTGACCTCTGAAGATGTCACTTCAGTGACAGATTGGGAATGGAAACCAAAGGTCACTCAAGTTAAAGAATTGTCTGAGCCAGGTGCGGTGTCACACACCTGTAATCCCAGCAGCTCAAGAGGCTGAGTCAGGAAGATTGTGAGTTCAAAGCCAGCCTCGGCAATTTAGTGAGGCTCTCAGCAACTTAGCAAAACCCTGTCTCTAAATAAAATAGAAAACGGGCTGAGGATGTGGTTCAGGGGTTAAGTGCCCCGGGTTCAATCCCTGGTACCAAAAAATATAAAGGATGGTCAGCAGTAGGAAGCTGGTGATGAGAAAAATCTACCCTTGCATGAAGGTAAGTAGCAAAATAAATTCATGCCTACTTAGTTCTTACCAAAAGATACCAAATCTTTCCTTCCCCTTTAACTTTCTCCCATTCCCTACTTCAAATTCCTCCAAAAGGAGAAAAGTAAATTGCTGGCACTCCACACCAGGTTTCCATCAGTCTCTCTGCAGTTTAGGCCGTCCATTCGTTTTTTGTTTTGCTTTGTTTTAATTTGTTTATTCTACTTAGGTGTACATGATAGCAGAATGCATTTTGATTCATTGTACACAGATGGAGCACAACTTTTCATTTTTCTGGTTGTACACGATGTAGAATCACACATGAAGCTAGGGCTATGATATCCATCTCATTCCACCATCTTTCCTGCCCCCATGTTCCCTCTCCACTTCTTCTCCTTTGACCAAAGTTCCTCCATTCTTCCCATGTCCCCTCCCCCATTATGGATCAGCATCCACTTATCAGAGAGAACATTTGGCCTTTAGTTTTTTTTTTTTTGGTATTGGAGATTGAACTCAGGGGCACTCAACCACTGAGTCACATCCCCAGCCCTATTTTGTGGGTTTTTTTTTTTTTTTTGATACTGGGGATTGAACTCAGGGGCACACGACCACTGAGCCACATCCCCAGCCCTATTTTGTGTTTTATGTAGAGACAGGGTCTCACTGAGTTGCTTAGCACCTCGCCATTGCTGAGGCTGGCTTTGAACTTGTGATTCTCCTGTCTCAGCCTCCCAAAGTGCTGGGATTATAGGCTTGCGCCACCACACCCGTCGGCCTTTATTTTTTGGGGATTGGCTTCACTTAGCATGATATTCTCCAACTCCATCCAATTACCTGCAAATGCCATCATTTTATTCTCTCTTATTGCTGAGTAATATTCCATTGTGTATATATACCACAGTTTGTTTATCCACTCATCTATCAAAGGGTATTTAGGTTGGTTCCACAGTTTAGCTATTGTGAATTGAGCAGGCAGTCCATTCTTATACCTCCTTACTATTGCTGTCTCTAAGGACAAGTTTCTGTTAGCCAAAGACATCTCAGGAAACAGGGGCGTGGGGGTAAAATTTAGTACTACTCCTCTTAAATACAAGAGAACAGAGAAATAAACAAACAAAAGTCAAGGAATGGAAAATCACCCTGCCCCTCATCTTTCTGCTGTGGACAGAACGATGAAGTAAGGATTCCAGTCCTTCAAAAACAAAAGTTTAGAAGGGAAGATGATGGTCCTTCAAAAATATGATGGATATGGTCAGAGAGTCCAGACTCAGCCACCAGTCTCAGAGTATTAGAGTTAGGAGGGAAACCTGAAAGCTTAAAATAGATTGTTCAAGCTGGACATGGTGGTACACGCCTGTAATCCCAGCACTTTGGGAGGCTGAGACAGGAGAATCGTGAGTTCAAAGCCAGCCTCAGCAATGGTGAGGAGCTAAGCAACTCAGTGAGACCCTGTCTCTACATAAACACAAAATAGGGCTGGGGATGTGGCTCAGTGGTCGAGTACCCCTGAATTCAATCCCTGGTACCAAAAAAAAAAAAGGTTGTTCATGTTGGAGTTCAGGTCTCACGTCACCCAACCTTCGTGGTGATGATGGATTTCAAATCCTTCTAGGCTGCTCACTACTTCAGCCAGAGATGAAGGCTCAGTTGCTATTCCCACACTTGATGCCATCTCACCAACCGGAAAAAGAGAACCTTACCAGATTACGGGTTTGTACGAGCTAGAAATGAGAACGCTCGAAAAGAGTCTGTTTTTCATTAAATACCATGAGAAAATTATTAATTCATGCCAGAAACACAAATGTAAACCTGATCATATTGAAAGCATTTATTCTGAAAGAGACCATCTGGCGGAGCCTCACAGACCACACTTTGAGAAGCAGAGCGTGTGTGTGTGACCGTGGCAGGCTCTTCCATGAACACTGCAAATCAGAAAAAGTGAAAATTCAAGGGTTTTGAGGGGAGTGCTTGCAGGAGTGACATCTGCTAGATATTTGTCACATGCTTTCTTGAGGTGGGCCTGCTTTTACAAATGCTGTTTTGCGAAAACTTTAATTTTCAGAGCAAGGGGTGGATATTATTTCAGAATCCCTCTCTTTAAAAATGGATTCTTTCCTTGGGCACATAACTCCAGAAGGGTATTGGCACAAGAATTGGGAATTGTTTAACATACAGGATGGAGAGAGGGTGGAGGGGAACGTAAGAAATCTAATGTGTGAGCAACTACAATTAATTATAGATTAACCCCAAACAAGAATCATAGTCTCCCGAAATCACAAAGTAAATGCAAGATTCTTTTTTTTTTTTTTTTTTTGTAAAATGCAGTTTTGAAAACCTCACACCGTCACGTGTAGAATTAATTGCAATTTGGAAAACAAATTGCAATGGATAGAGCACCGGTTACATACAAAATGGAGGAAAGTCTGCTTTCTTAAAGAATGAGAAGAAATGCTGGTAGTAACCTGAAGTTGTCTGACCCCCCTGAGGAGCCAACTGAACCCTTTTCACCTGGATGCCGTCCATCAGCAGTGGACTCTGAACTTGATTTTGTTTGCAGCACTGCCTTTATTTACCTAGAGATGCTACTGATGAAGCGACTATGCTGAGTCTTTCCCAAATCTCCCTTCTCTTTTACATATCATCTCCAAGGGGTGGACCTAGAGAATCTAGAGAACAAATTCCTCAGTCCAGTATAGTAAGCTGCAGAGCTTGACCTTGACAGTCTTCTCAGCCCTTGTGATTTCATTCCCATCTTGGCCCTCCCCAAGACCTCCCCAAGACCTCAGACAGCTGTCTACCCAAGTTCAGTCACTACCCATGGAGTCATCTGAGAGCCACATTGAACTTCCAACAATACTAGCAGGATACATACACAGGCAGGGGCTACACATCATCAAGTTCTAGTGCAAATAGCAGCATCTGACACACAGGAGCTTAGTATTGGTCAAGGGTGTTTGGGCTGCAGTCACTCAGTCCCTAATTACCTGTTAGTCAGGAGAGTGAGTAATTCAGATTACACAGGCTACATATGGTTACTGTCTCATCTCATCAAACCCTTTAATGTGTATACTACGAATGGAAGAAAAAACACAACATCCTAGGAGAATATGATTATTCCCATATTCCTTACACTTGGAAAAGTTTGATAGCTATTTTTAGTACTTTTAAAAAGGTGATAAAATAAAAGCCAATTGGTTTTTATTGATAAAATAAAAGCCAATGGTTACATTTCAGTCAAAGCGAAAAGAAGCTAAACTGGAATTTGTTTGCATCCTCCGCCTTGCTTTGCTTATAGATGCTACTGTTGGTTGATATGTTTGTGTTTGAGCCTTTCTCAAATCCTGACACCAGAGGCCACTTACCACCTCCAAGGGGAAAACCTAGAGATTCTACAGCCCCAGCCTAGAATACTAAACATCCGGGGAGGCGAGCAGGCCCCACGTGCCAGATCCTAAGCTGCCTTAAGCTTAGGGCCTGCCCTAAGCTTGGCCACTGTTACGGTCTTTTCTATTCAAACCTATCATTGATTTTCGACAATTCATCTGATGACAAATTAGATTATGAGTGAGTGAACAAACTATTTGTCTATGCTTCTTATAACTCTTAGCCAGCTAAAAGAATATTTACATAGGTAGTTGGCAGATGGGTAAGACAGAGTTCCGGAAACTGTAGGACTTTAGTGCACCTGATTCCATTTCTTCATTACATTAAAAAAAGAAAGTGCAGCCTGGATAAGGTGGAGGGAGATGAGAGAGAGAGAGAGAGAGTTGCTTTATCATTAATAATAAGAATTATTTATATAGCTCATGTTAACCCTAGACAGGCTTGGGGTTCAATCTTGGCATCAAATCACAGTAACAATAAGTATATATATATATATATATACATATATATATATTTTAAATATATATTTAAAAGCAATTGAAACCTTATTACTCCATGAAACACCAAAAAGGGAAATAAATTTTTAATGTACTTCCAGAGATCTTAAAAATCTTCTACTTTTTTTTCTTACCAAACTAGCAAGAATCCCTCCAAGCCTCACTCTTCTCCCTTTCTCTCCCTACACTCAAACACACAGCCCCTTCCATCTCTTCCTGAGCCCTTTATTATGTAGATCAATTTTAACCTTTCTGGTTTCTTCTTTCCACCCCACCTCTGCACTAAGGAAAGGCCAGTCTCCTCAGATTAAAAGAGTCTATCAGTTCCAAGGGGAACCAACTTGGAAAATAAATTCATATGTAGTGATGTCAAAATAAAATCCAGAACATCAAGATGAAAAAGACAATCCTACAAAGTACAATAAGATTCAGAGAGATTCCCTACAAAGCAGTGAGATTCAAGATCAACAGGGGGACTGCTCCTCTACCACAGCAGTTTCAAGAAAACAATGAAACAGTATCTTAGAAATGCTCACATTTCAAACTTGGGGTTCTGTAACAAGGCCAACTAACACTCAGAGAGAGATCAAAATAAATTCTCACACAAGCCCTCAGGAAAATTTATTACACACTCTCTGGTGGAGAAGGGAGAAAGAAAATCTACCAGAGGATCTACTCCAGCAAGAAGAAAAATGAACCCAAAAGGTAACCATGGGCTATAAGCAGTAAAGGAGAAGGTGTTTATTTGTGGTTTATTTTTTATAAGAAGAAAGTAATTTTTCTCAAAGGCAAGGGAGAGAGGAAGATTAGAAAACACAATTTAATTTTCTGCTTCTACTACTTTCTATTTTACCTTTGCATAACACTCCATTACTGTTTACAAAATGCTGATGAGATAGGTTGTCATTAGCCAGAATGACAGGACCTACAAAACATGCTTTAAGAGGGAAACATATTAGGAAAACTAGTAATTCCAATTCTACTTGCAAATGCAATTCCTGAGTCTAATCACTCATTCTGGCCGTGGATACTGGCTGCTTCAACAGTCATTATGATGATGATATCAGGAGGGGTGATAAACATGCAATTGAGAAGACTGTCTTTTCTGCTCTCCCTTCCAAGTTGAACTGGATTATGGATTGATAGCCGAAAGGTGAAAGGAGGTAAGAACAATATTTCAGACCAGCTGATGCAGTTGAAAGAGACTCACAAGCTGCCAGGATATGGGGTTTGTGGATGAGAAGACTTTTGCCGTTAGGGTGTGGCAGGAGGGCCACTGTTCTGCCCAGGAGGCCATCTGATGAACTATTTCAGGCTCCAGAAAGGTTTCTGTTGAGAAACTGGTGGTGCTGTTGCCTATGTCATATGCCATCAATTTAAGGTCTGGAATCTCTCACTTGAGCTTTTTTACGCCATCCCTGGTGTGTGCCAGAAAAAGACCAGTTGCCAAAAAGCAGACATTTTCCTATCTCTAAAAATAAAATGCTGGCCACACTTCATGCCAAGACCTAGCTCGTCCCAGGATAAACAATAGGTGGATAAGCCAATCGGAGGCAAATATTGCGTCCTGAAGTGGGTCTAGGGAAGCCTGCGATGCCCAGGCCAGGGTAGGTGCAGCTGTGAAACCAGGGGAGTCCCTCCCGGCCTCCTCCATAGCTCATGGAAGACAGCTGCTTCCCCCAGCCCAGCACCAGGTGTAGCTGAGGGGAAAGCCTCAGAACACTAGAGACCTTGACCCTACTGAGGTCACAGAGCCCCCACCAAGAGAGTCCACTGCTCTTGTCCTGCACCCACAGCCCTAGGGTTCACAGTGACAGACAAGAAGACTTGGGAGACACTGTGCAGAGAAAGCTCCCTGGAAAGAAAGAGTTCCATAAGCATCTAGCTGCATTCATCACTCAGGGCCAAGCTCCTCACCTGTCAAAATCCCTCACACCCTCACCTGCTAAACACAGTCAACAAAATCATCTTCATGTAAGAATGCTCTAATAAGTCTGCATTCCCTTTCTAATTGCCTCCTGATTGTCATGTGCTTCCACAGCATGTGTTCAAGCCCCCTGTGCATTGTCATTAGGGTTCCAATCTCCCCTAGACCATAAACTTGGCTTTTTGCTGGCTTGGGGACTTAAGAGGGGGTTAGGAGAGGAGAGAGCCTAAATATAGCAAATATTTGCCAGTATAATCACTCCATAAACATGCTTCAGTGGAACAGAGTGTAGGGCCGACCCAGATGACGGATGTCACTCACCCAAGTGTCACATCATAAATAAACCTGAATGAGCCCATTCTCCCTCAGAACCAGAGTGACGCCTGTCCACGCTATAAATATTTATGAAGTCATGGGCCCTAAAAGACTGTGTTTTTCCAGGTACATACACTTTAATGAAAAAGTTAAGCAGAGATTTTCCTGCAATTATGGAATAGTAACCATAGCTTTTCGATGGGTATTTCATGGAAAGGAAAAGAAAAAAAGAAGGAAAGGAAAAACAAGTCCCCTTTCCATGAGGCTGCTGCACGAGATCTCATTTATGCCAGTCAAGGTTCATTCTCATTCCAAAAGTGACAGCCTTCTCCGGCATGGCGGACACCAGGAGGAGGACTATCAGCCCCCTTAGTGTCACCCCGTCCTGTGTAATGATGGGAGCACAGACAGATCCTTGTTACCAGAGCAATTCAGACCCCTCCTACCACCTCTGCCAGGAGAGACGGTCTCCTTAGTGCTCTTGCCTGTCTCTTAGTAACAGAAAAAAAATGTACACCTCACCCCATTACTATGCTTCTTTGAAAAGAATTCTCAGAATGTGAGGATGTGTGCCTGAGTGTCTCTCGGTGTTTATGCAAAAGTCCACTGTGCTTGCTCTTAGGTGCTCCTCCTGCTTGCATCAGGAATGGCACCCCAGAAGCCCCACCAGCCTCTGACACACTCTGTCTCTGCTGCACACAGCAAACACCCCTTGGTCCCCCAGAGCTAGGGAGTACTCCTCCACTGCCCTCCTCCCAGGCACTTCAGCAATCCTTGCCACCAGGAACTCCAAAGCCATTGTCTCCAATACAATACATGCTAATTTTCATGTCGCTTTGTAGCTTACATGTTATTCATCTCCCAAATGCACCGAAGCCCTTGCCCAAGTCCTTCAAGCCTGCTGCTTTCCCAGGGATGGCCTTTCGCCTGGCTCTTCCCCTAGAGTGGCCCCTGCTCTGGCCCCATAGGAAAAAGTTGATGATCTTTTGGCTCCAGCCTCCAGGAAGTCCTGTTCCACATAGAACAAGAGTCTCTGGTTTTGGAGAAGTGAGTCACGGGCTGCCTTGACCATCCTATCTGGGGAGACCAGGGCTGCCATGTATGGTCTGTGCTCTATGCCACCCACCTCTCCATGTCAGCCCCAGCTCTTTGCCAGGGCAGCCTGAGTCATAAAACTCAGCACATTCCTTAGGCGTTGGATAGTCTTTCCTTGTTATTACTTTGCCTTTGTTTTATGTAGCACCCGGTTTCATTTTAAAAACCCAACTAAAATCACACGGTCAAGGCGAGGAGGGAAATAGTTAGGAGAACAGGGAGGAAAGCAAAGGGGAAAAAGGGGAGTGAAAGCTAGGTTAGGAAGAGGGGAGAAAGGGCTAGAAATCCCCAAATTGGCAAGACACAGCAGGACAGACGGAACTGCAGATGACAGGCAGGACAGAGAGAGAGGAAGTGAAGTGCCACAAATGAATTCAGCTTGACCAAAATCCTTTTTGATGTATTTGAGAAAGCACTTGATGGCAGGGTCTCCTCCCCACCTGCACCCCTAAACTAGGCTGCAGTACTCAAAGTGTCAGTGCTTTACACAAGCTTTACACAAGCCATGCAACCGTCTCTATGCCTCTCCACTTTGAGTCTCCTTCATAAACTCAAAGATTTATCTTTGGTAAATTCAAAGGAACTTTCCAGAGACAGCACTCTATGATTCCATGAACCTGCCTGTTACAGCCTTTTGCTTGAACTACAAACCCCTAAGCCCATGTGTGAGAGAATATTTTTGCACAAGATAACATGTGTTTTTCCTATGGGGGTAGAGGAATGGGACACAGGCATGGGAGGAGGCACAGACCCAGTCACACCAACGCTTCTGGTCACATGGAATTTCTGTGGTCAGGTTATTTCTGCAAATTCATCTGCACTGTCGTTAACACTGAATTTTAGAATTAAAACAATTCTAACAAGCTAAGTCTTTCCTACAATGGAAAACAAATGCTGCCGAAGGAACGAAGGAACTATAACCATTACCATGGAGAACTGAATTTCCATGCAGTCCTGAGGCACAGTAATTGCAGCCTCAGATCAGGATCCTTAGGTACTAGACTTGGAACGTAAGCAGAGGCCTTCGCCTCCCTCTGCCTGAGATTCTCAACCAGGCTGGTCAGGGTAAAAATCCTGGAGGTTCCGGAGCAGTTCCAGGGCCGCATTTTCAATGCAGGGTTTTGGCGAGCTTAATGGAAACCATATGAAAAGTTCCCGGGAATCAGACCAGATGGCTCCTAGGGAATGTATTTGGCCCAACCTGGAGCTAAAGGACAAAAATAATCGGTAGGAGGGGGTTAGGGGTGGCGATGCGACTTTTAATTATCTTTTCTATTCAACAGAAATTATAAATTGCAGGACATATCTTGGTAAATGGGAGTGAATGGGAGCAGGCGGCGAGGGAGAGCCGTGGAGGAAGAAGGGGAAGGAGGAGGTGGCTTCTTTCATAAGCCAGACCCTGCTCTGCCTCCACTCAAGACAGCAGCTGTTGGGGCCCTAGCTGCCCCGGATCGCGGCGGCTGGGCTCCTTCCCGCGCGCGAGGGTCTCAGCACCGCCTCCGCTGCTCCTGGTCCCTCCCTCCAGCGCGCTCCGCTCGGGCGGGGAAAGACGGTGGAGCCCAGGAGAAACTGGCTGGGCGCGTGCGGACAGTCGAGGGAGGAGGAAGACCTGCGGGAAGAGGAGGCGGGCCAGGATGCAAGAGCAGGAGGATCCCGCAGGGAGGAGGCAGATCGTGGGCGGAGGAAGACAGGGGAGTGGGGGCAGTTGGATGCTGGAGGAGGAGGATCCTGCAGGGAGGAGGATCGTGGGGGTGGGGGCGGATGGAGCCGGGAGAGGAAGAGTGGGAGGATCTCGGAGGGACGGGGAGGTGGGCGTGGCTGCGGGCCTGGGGCTCCGGAGAGAGCCAGGCGTGAAAGGCTGCGACCGCCGTGTCCACCGCGGCCGGGTTGCCGCTTCCCGATTTCCAATCCGAGTCCATTTGCCTCCTGGTGGCGGCCGGCGCGAGGAAGACCTGGCGGTGGCAGGCTGCCACTCTGCTGGCCAATGACTCTGAATTCAAAACAGCCTTTCTCCTGGCCCTGCTCCCCTCTCGGGCTCCCAGAGGCAGGGGACAGGCTCTTTGACGCTGGACCACCCCCCCCCCCGCCTCCGCAGCCGGGCCACATCACTATATGTATGGTTGTTCTAGAAGTATTTGAGTTTCAAAAATTTATTTTAAAGGAAAATTTAACACTTATTTATAATGATAACTTTTCTCCCCCTCCAATTAAAACGCAACAGCAACGAGGGGTGGAGGCAGCTGAAGCCCAGGGAAGTGGAAGCCCACCTTCCAAGGTCCAGATACTGCAGGGCCCCTCGTACCTTGGAGTCTGATCACCCAAACTCCAGACCTCCAGTATTGTGGCTTCATCTTCCGAGTCAGTCAAATAGCGATAGCAGCCTTCCCCGGCCAAAACCACGGTATCGATCACTCTCTGAGTCTTCCGAGGAGCCAACAAGCTTGCTTTCAGATTCATGTTGTTTGCGAAACTGGAGAGAAAAAAAAAAAATAGCCTTATTGTCAACACTCCTCATCCGCAAAGGTCACTTTTCCCACAGAATTGGGAATTCAGTTGCTTCTTTCAAGCCAGACATCATTCATGAACAGGAGTTGGGTTTTTCCCCCTTGCATTTGCTTCCATTCTTTTTGACCTTCTCATTTCACATATTTGTGCTTCTCATCAGGAAGGCCAGATCAATAAGCAGGAAAAAAGAAAAGGCAAGAACGTTTGGAATCACTAACCAACCTCCTCTACTGCTCCGTAATCATCGTTTGGCTATATGTACGTCTTAACCACCCTCCTCCCCCCTCCCCCCCTGTTTCTCTACCGCGTTTTTAGTCCCAATATTCCTGCGTGTGAAATTCTCTGCCTTCCAGTTTTACATCATCAACTTCTTCAAGTCAGGACCCAGAAATGTGAATAATTTAGAGGAAGGTTAGCAAAGTCGCTAAGCATCAAGCGGATACTTTCCAGAGTTAAGAATATTACTAATGGTGGTCGGAATTTTCATTCAATCCCTACTTGCTGCTAACCCAGGAATGTGGGCAGTTTTATGTTCCATGTTTGTTCCCCCTACCCTAAAATATTAGCACCTATTTAAAAATATTAAAATTTTCCCTCTCTTGTAAATAAAAAATTAAAATTTTAGGTCTCAGGCTTCCCTTAAATAAGCTCTCCATATTAAGATTGTGTGTGTGTGTGTGTGTGTGTGTGTGTCCGTCCTTTTAGCCTGTTACTGAATCACAAAATCAAGAACAGGGTGTAATGTCACTTACTTGTCATGAATGGTAGACTTGAAAGAGGATACTGCAAGAATGAGGAATTTACTTTAGGGTAGGGGTCAGGGGAGCACCTTGCAGAGGAAGACAACTAACTATTCCTCAGAACAGCCAGGGACACTGACTGGTAACGGGATTGCTTGGCGTTGGTACAACTCCATGTAGCAAGAGGCTTATTTATTTAACAGTAGTTAATGATTCTCCCAAGCAAGTCCCAGGAGGCCATCTAGCAGTAAATAAACTTTCAGGAAATCATCTACCCTACCTAGAAGCGGGCACCAATTCCACAGTGAGGGCCAGCCCCTGAATATCCACACTGTGTGACTTTTCATGGATTGTCCAGCTTCAAATGCCCCCAGATAACTCTCCCTCACCAGCCACAGCATGCACAGCCCTGCCTTTCTGTGCTTAAAATGCTCCCTTGGAAAGGTATCCTCAGGTCCTAAAGCGGAAAGTTCATTTTTCTAGAAGCCTACCATTAAAATAAACTGGTTGTACAGGAACTAAGGTGAGCCATCCAACACTGTCCCTTTGGCCAAATTTATTAAATTTCCTCACTGGTGCTCTAGACCAGCATTTTCAAATACACACACATACACACACACACACATATATATGCACATACACACATATACATATATATACGTGTGTGTATGTGTGTGTATCTGCTGGTTCTTGTGATAATGTTAGATGGTACTTGGATAACATTTTATTTTCATGGTCAGATTTTTTTCCCCTAGCACACATAATTAGTACACCAGACCCATGATATCACAAATATAATTAAGATGAGTCTGTGAGTTTTTTTAAAAAATCAATTTAAAGAGAAATCTTAACAAAAGTCATAGAGTCACAAAAATAGTGGTAACTTTTGTAATAAATGAAGTCAGTAGGGTATGAGCACAAACTGGTTTTTATTGTTTCTTTCAGCTTATTCCCTAGGACTTTCTGCCAGGACTCTAAGATATAAAAGGAATCTTGTTTTAACACTCTCTTAAAAATTACTGGGTTTTGATAAAGTGTGATCAGGAAAGTTAGAGCCCCTGGGCTGGAGAGCCCTGTCAGGGAGAGCAGGGGCAACAGATACTGGGTGGCAGGACAGGTACTTGAGGAGGGTGGGTCCAGATCATTGGGCACCCAGTGTGGTTCCCCAGCGAGGTTAATCTGAGAACTTACTGCCTTTATCACAAGAGGCAGAATACAACAGCCCCCTTATACTGCTGATGATAATTTGGTCAGTATAATGGAAATTCCTACCCTTATAGGCCTCTTTGAGCCTTATTTCCTAAACAACTGGAAAGATCTATGAAAGAAACCGTTGATGGCGCCTTTAGGAAGACTGCCTACTTATCAGAATAGCTTACTTCTCCCCTGGTTACACATCGGAGGATTTGCATTCATACTAGCTTCAGGCACACATGCCACCATTCCCACTGCCACCCAGAGACACTCAAAAGCCCACTTTCCCCAGAGATCCACTGCTAAAGAACAAAGAGGAAAGAATCTTACGATCTTTGGGAAATTTTTCCTTCCATGATTGTAATGCATCGGGATCTCAAAGGCAAATTTTTTCGGTCTCACATCTAGGGTAAGGAGACATCAAATGTGTAAGAGCTGGTGAGCAGAGTCGGCTGCAGGAGGAATAAATTAAATGGATATCCCAAAACATTTCTTACCAATAGTCCCACACCCTCACACCCGCACCGCCCCCCACCTCATCTCCACCTCCTTAGGTCTGTGCCAGCCCCCTTGAGTGGCAAATGACTGTGTTGGGCTTCTCCCTCCTGTCATTTCTTTATCCTGCCTTCCTTATTGTTAAGAGACATAAAATGGAGCAAGAAGATAAGTGACAGCAGAGAGCAAGTCAACAGGCCAAAGGCCTCAAATGGCCTTAGGCTCTGGAAGGCATGAAAATATCAGATGAAGATCATGATTAAAATTAAGACAAAAGATACAAAATACTAGATTAGAATGGGACTTACATAATTTTCTGTAATTTGGAGGTGCCCGAGAAAGATCATCAAAACCCCAAACCTGGTGTGCCTGTAAAAAGAAGTTAGGAATAAACACCAACAACTTTCACAATGCTAGAAACCTGATGAAATTCTCTCTTTAGTGCTGTTCCCCACCAGCTCCATTCAAAAGGCACTTTGATACTGCTTTCCAAAGCCACCATAATAATGGACAATAACAGTAAAATGGCAAGACAAAAACGGAGAGAAATGTTTATAAAATAGGCTAGGCAAAAGACTTTCCCAATATGTAAAATGGTTTATACAAATCACTAAGGGGAAAGCTAAACACTCTAATAGAAAAATGAGCAAAGGAAATATACTGTCTTCATTATTTATAGACCTCATGTTTATGAATTCACCTACTTGTTAAAATTTATGTGTAACCCCATGGTTAATACTTGGCACTTTTGTGGTTATCTGTGGACATACAGCAGAGTGGCCAAAAACTTTAAGTCACCTGACATGCACCTTTTCAGCTGATGTCAAATAAGGTGAACAAGGAAGGTCTCGTTGGAGTTGTCATTCTGTAATCGAGCACGCTCTCTGCAGTCTACTTACAGCCATATTGTCTGTACTTTTAAACAAAAATTTTTTTGGTGATTTGACTGTTTTCAAGAAGACTGTGACATGCTCACAGAGAAAAGATGTGTGTTAATTTAGCTTTATTACAGTGTTCGGGCCACAAGTTCAATGTTAATTAACAACAAGTATTAAGTAAAGTGTCTTTACACTGAAACACACGCAAACACAAAGCTATGTATTAACTAGTTGACAAAAATGTTGAGACTGGAGGCTCATGGTGACCTAACCTTCTAGTCCCCTGGGAGCAGTGATTTGGTATTGGTTAATTCAGTGTTTGTGACAACTTTATAAAACACAGCTACTACAAATAATGAGAGTCAACTATGATTCATGAAAAAGCTGTGAAACTAAATAAATGGAAGATGCTCAGCCTTACTAATAATAAAATGAAATAAAAGAAAATGGGAATATCTCATCTATCAAATTGGAAAAGAGACTATTTCTAAAGCAAGTGTTAAAATACAGGAAAACAAACTCACAGTTGGAGCATGATGCTCCAACTTACTGGAAGTCAAGTAACCAATATAAAAAATAAGTATATTTTCTGACCCAAGAATTCCACTTACAGGAATATACCCCAAAGAGATTTGTTTACACTTGCAAAAATACATTTTCAAATTTTACTCATCATAACTTTTTAATAATTTTAAATTTGAAAAGCCAGGTAACACGAGATATTTTATGATGTATCCAGTTAATGAATCCTATGCATCTATTATATACAATGACAAAATATCTGTTCATTAACTCTGAAGGATGTCCAGGAGCATATTGAGTGATACAAGCAGATCACAGAGGACAATGCCGAGTATGATCTCACTGATGTACTGTGTATCTTTATGTATACATAACTATGGAGACACCAGTAAGGAAGTTCATTCCAGTGTAAATTGTGATTAGCCCTGCAGTGGGAAAGATTATTTTTCCTTTTGTTTCTACTTATACTCTCTTTGTTACTTGAAAATTTACAACCAGAGAAAAGCTGCTTTGGTCTGAACTGCCACTATGCTGCATGTGGTTAATGCCCAGCATGGAAAAGGGGGAAGACTGGCGATTGATACTGACAGCATCATTACCTTTGCATGGCCGCTGTGCTGCTGTGACCAAAATACCCAACAAGACCAACTAAGAGGAGGAAAAGTTTATTCAGGCTCACAATATCAGAGATTCAGTTCAAGGTGAGCGGAGTCCATTGCTATGGGCCCAAGGTGAGGCAGAACATCATGGTGGAAGGGCCTGGCATAGGGAAGCTGCTCAACTCATGGTGGTCAATGGATTGATTAGTTCACAGCTCTCACAATCCAATCACTTTACCTCTGAATATTCCTGCTTTAATTTAAAGAGCTTTTGGGGGACACCTCATATCCAAACCGTAATGGCAACTTTCTATTCCCATTCTCATAGAAAGCTCTACACATAAAAAGCACTCAGAAATAAACTTTAGAAATACATGTTGGATGAATGAGTTTCCATTTTTAAAATCCAACCCGTTAGTTCGCTTTTCATGAATGATATACATTGTGCAATCACTTAAGTTCTCCACATGAAAAATCAGTGAGAAATATTAGGCTTACCACTCTGTGCTTGATGTTAACTGAATTTTTCAAGGGCCCAGTTATATTAGGGAATAGTCCTGCATACAAATGAAGAGGAGAAATCAGGATTACACCCCGTATTAAACTTTTTACACTCCCAATTAAGTCTAATGACAATAAGGTACATATAACATCATTTTGTTTTCCTTTAGCATTATACAGAAAGGTAATTCTGTCAGGCAAGACAAAACCATCACTGAAACTTGTATTTGTCTTCAGTCTTCTGGACTTTGGAAGGCGCAAACATTTTTATGCCTGGACCATTGTTCTGTGATATACAATTTGTATTCTTAAAATCAGAAGAACTAAAATGATGCTGAACTTTTTCTTAAGGTCTTGAGGAGCTCAGGTGTATTTTTTTTTAACCAATCTTACTGACGTATTTCTTACACACCTTAAAATTGACCCACTTTAAGTGTACAGTCCAATGATTTTCAGTAAATTTACCAAGTCATGCAACCATCACCATAATCCAATTTCAGAGCATTTTCATCTCCCAATGGGAGATCTCTCATGCCTGTTTACGGTTAATCCCTTCCCTAAACCAGTTCCAGACAACCACAAATCTACTCTCTTTCTCTGTAGATTTGCCTTTATTGGTCATTTCTTATAAATGGAATTCTATACTACAAGGCCTTTCACATTCAGCTTCTTTTACTTAGCATAATATTTTTTACATTCATCTATTTTGTGGCTGTTTTAATATTCTGTTCTTTTTTATTATTGAATAATATTGTACTTATGAATACACCAGATTTATTAATTAGTAGTTGATGAACTTTCTTGGTTTTTTGTTTTTTTTTTTTCAATTTTGACTACTTTGGATAATGTTGTGATCACCGTTCAGAAGCAAAGCTTCTTTTTTCTTTTCTTTTTCTGTGTGTGTGTGTGGTACTAAGGATGGAACCCAGGACCTAACACATGCAAAGCAGAGCTACATCTCAGTCCATATGCAAGCCTTTGTATAGACATTGTGTCTTCATTTCTCTTAGAGAAAAATCCTAGGTGTGGAATTGCTGGATCCTATGGTAGATTTATGTTTAATTTTTAAAGAAACTGCCAAGGTGTTTTCCACAGTGCCTGTATTGTTTTACATTCCCTCCAGCAATGAATGGAGCTTCTAGTTCCTCCATATCCTCTACCAACATTTTTATTATCTGTCTTTGTGATCATAAGCTGTTCTAATGGATGTGAAGAACGATCTCATGTTGTTTTAATTTACATTTCTCTGATGACTAATCAGGTTTAGTTCTCTAGTGCATTTTTATTAAAAATGACCTTGCTTGGCATAATATCACAAGATCTAGTCATTAGGAATGACTCAAGAGAAAGGAATTATATTTGTATTGTTTGATGCTGATAAACTTTTAAAACAAGTTATCTTAAGCCAAAGTCAAAGAGCTTAACAATTATTTAGCTGAATTCAAGAAAAAAAAAAAACACTTCTTCTGTAGCTATAGTAGATGGGAAAGAAGTTTATCTGCACAATTAGCTCTGATTGCCCCATTCTCTGTGAATTCTTAGCTTTACAAAGTTCTGTAAGATTTTTATAAATCCCACAGGACTGCCAGAGGTTTAACTAGCTTTTTGTCATTCTTCCTTCAAGAATTATACAAGATAGGGCTGGGATTGTGGCTCAGCGGTAGAGCGCTTGCCTCGCATGCGTGAGGCCCTGGGTTCGATCCTCAGCACCACTACAAAGCAATAAAATAAAGACATTGTGTCCATCTACAAAAAAATAAAAAAAAAAAGAATTATACAAGATAATCATTGATTAGTAACTGATATGATGCCATAATATTAAAGTTTCACAGGAACTAATTTTGAGGTATTTGATGCATTATAAAAAAAATATTTTTTAAAAAACCCAGACATTAGAATTTGTGTCAGAACATTGCATAATGTATTTACATATTCTCATCCAACTTTTAGCCAAACTTGGTCATTTTTCTAACTGAGCTAGCAATGTCTCTTACTTTCTGTAGTCTGTTTATGAAGAGCAACACCAGTAAACTTACAGGCGCTGAAATATGGCTAGCCAATGCTTTTACTCTGTGAGTTCACAGTTGAAAAAACAGAGCTCACAGTGCAACTTGACCTTGGCAGTTTCACCTGGCCTTTCATTTAATGACATTTAATGTTACCCTGATTTACTAGCCTGTGCTCTCTCCCTGCTTCTACTTCCTAGTCCTAGAACCATAACCAAATTGGGCAATTTTGTTGGTGAAACTGACCTTCTTAGTAACTACCAACAAATTCTAGTTTCAGAGATTTGGACCTTAAATATTGCACCAACCCTGATAGAATGCTACAGGTTTTTAAAAGTAAATTATCAAGAAAAGCAAGTGTAGGCTCGTGAAAAGCTTCGGTTTGGAAGGATTCTTCTAGATCTTCTAATCATTTAGTCCCTCTACTGGGTGTCTATCACAGTACAACTGTCAGCCCTGTTTGTGATTCAGGTTTTTTTACTAGATTGGAGATAATTTGATCTGCCTCCTACCTATCTCTCAGGTCCTTGAAACTTTGAGTTCCTCACAAAACATAATGTTGGAAGGTGAATACAAACTATTCTCCATCTTTTTTTGGGTACTATGGTCTTAAGTATATATGAGCAAAGAAGGAGAATTTAGATTAAACATTAACAGCATTTAACCTCAAGTCTGTGGACGCCAGGAAGAATCCAAGATGCCTTCCCTGTTGGCTTGGGTAAGTGTCTTTATGGATATTTCTCTGAAGATAGAACTCAAAGCTTTTATCAGATTTTTAAAGTGTCTCAAAAATATTAGTATCATACCTTAGAAAGACAGTTGTTAACCACTGGAATAGACCACAGAGCAAATCTCTGACAGATTCTTAAGAATAAGGCATTCAGTGGTCTGACTATTAGATAATAATTTGTGTACGAATGGTAAATGACTTGAGTATGATAAAAGTTTTGTGGTTATAAGAGAAAAAACATTTATTCCTAGAAGACACATGCAGAAGTATTTGAAAACATGCTGGGGTTTTTTTTGTGTTTTTTTTTGGTACTGGAGATTAAACTCAGGGGCACTCGACCACTGAGTCACACCCCCAGCCCTATTTTGTGTTTTATGTAGAGACAGGGTCTCACTGAGTTGCTTAGCGCCTCGCCGTTGCTGAGGCTGGCTTTGAACTCGGGATTCTCCTGTCTCAGCCTCCCTAAGTGCTGGGATTACAGGCGTGAGCCACCGCGCCCTGCTAACATGCTGTTATATTTATAATTTTCTCTAGATGGTCCAGTAAAGAAGCAAATGCAGGTGTCAGTATGCAGAAACTGAAATAAAGCAAAATGCTTACAAATGTAGCAAAACATGAACAATTCTATTTATCTGTCTTAACTTTCTAAGAAAGCTAGTACATCTTTTTCTTTTCTTTCTTTTCTTTTTTTTTTCCTGGTACCAGGAATTGAACCCAGGGGCACTTAACCACTGAGCCACATCCCCAGCCCTTTTATATATTTTATTTAGAGACAGAGGCTCATTAAGTTGCTGAGGCTGGCTTTGAACTCAAGATCCTCCTGCCTCAGCCTCCCCAGCTGCTGGGTATGATCATATTTTATAGAAGGCTAAAACCAGGCTCAAAAAGAAATTAGGAAAACCAGGCAGTGGCATCCCAAATTACATTTGAGCTGTAATTAAAGAAAGACCTCAAAGCAATGCTTCATCCTCTATGTCCTTCCCATGTAACTCTAGCCGCTCTCCTAGGCTGGCCCATGAGAGCACTGTCTCCTAGGTTCACAGGCACAATCAACTCAGCCACCTTCTAGCGGATGTTATGCTTGAACAGTAGAGTGCACGCGGTAACAGATGGCATCTTGTGACCTTCTTAATAACAGGCTGGGCTGCCAATGTTCCCTTGTGTCCAGACTCTGTGGGGAATTTGGAAACTGTTGCTTTGCACTTGCGTATTTTCTGGCAAACACATTTAACCATTTATTAGTCCGTTTCTGAATTTAAAATAGACAGAGCAAAACAAAACAGAACAAAATCCCCAACACCTGGAAGGGATGCTGGCATTTCCTGAGTCGGAAGGCCCATCCTGGGATTCTCTGGGATATGCTGGCCATCTTCCCGCACAGCTGCCATTTTTTGTGTGGCAAGGACCTTAATTCCAGGCAAAGTGCTTATCGCTCTGCCTGATTTACTGGTGGCCAAAGGGATCCTTTTCTTTCTTTCTTTTTCTTTCTTTTCTCTCTTTCTCTCTCTCTCTTTCTTTCCCTTCCTTCCTTCCTTCTTTCCTTCTTTCTTTCTTCTTTCCTTCCTTCCTCACTCTCTCTCTCTCTCTTTCTTTGGTTTAAAAGGAAGGTATGCACATCTCACAGCAAAGTGTACAGATTGGCCAGAAAACAAACTGGATTCTGCCGTGATGGCTCACACTCAGAGTGAATGTGGGGATCCCCTGAGGAGGCAGGCCTGACTAAGTCACCTGTTTCCTGGTGGCTGTCCAGTTCCACAGTGGGACAGGTAAGGAGGGTGAGTGTGGAGATCAGGTGAGAGCTGCCTGCCTGCTGACCACCCCCACTGTCCCACAGGGCAGCTGTCCTCTGTCCATGATGGAAGGGTGGCCTCAGGGAAAAACAATGAAGACCTTCCTGCCAAGACCTTTTGGAGTGCTCTTCTCCAGAATGAACTGGTGAGGGCTTGTACCAGAAGGGGATTAGGGAAATCAGTCTCTGACAGGCAATGAGTGTGGGGAAGATGGGTCGAAGAAGGGCAAGAGGAACATTCCAGAAGTCCACAAGGTGGAGTAAAGAATGTGAAGCCCCAGGTGGAAACAGCTCAGGTGGATGCAGTGTGGAGCCACACAGAGAACTCAGGGGAGAGGGTTTCTTCTCAGGGTACACCCCATAGGGAGAGTCTTCTAGACTTCAGAAGACAAGAAGCCTTGGAGAGAAGGTGTTTAAGGTGCCTTGGCCTGAGAAAAGCGGGGCTGGATGTGAGGGAGCCCTAACTGGGGAGCTGTGCGTCTTCCTCAGGAAAACGGGGCAGCCTGCCTGGTTTGGCTCCCTTGTGTCCCTTTTACAGTCCTACCCCAGGACCAGCCTAGCCTCCCTTCATCCAGTGGGCTAGAAAACCTGCATAAAAAGCCTCATCTTCTCAGGCATGTCCTAACCCATTTGCCTCCAGCTTCACTCTGGGGCCCCAACCTCCGGGAGCATAAGCTCTGGAAATGATCTGAAAATAGCACAAGGGGATTTGGCCCCAGACTGGATCCAAACAAAAGCAACACTGCTTGGAAGCCACAAGAACACAAGCCACCACCCCTAACTAAGAAATGGAAGGTGTCTCCCATGCCTTGGGCCCCAGCTGCTCCCACAGGACCAGCCCTAGCTTCTTTCCCTGTCACCCACATCACACTTGATATACTACGCATGCATGGCCATGTTTCTCCCTCGGGTTTGGCCTGGCGCATCTCCTGAAGCCCATTACAGACCTGGGAGGGGAATGGAGGAGTTTGTGCAACTCAAATCCTATACTTGTGTCGGCTGCTCTTTGCTCATTCCTTTTTTAAAGTACTGCAATTTTAGGGGCTGCTATGTAGGATTCTGAAGGCTACTGCTCAAAGAACCAGTTTGTAAAAGGTTGCTTCTGTAAACTACATTCTAATTTTAAAGAGTGATTTATAAATGGCCGTTTGGAAGAAAAATGATAAAGGGACTGCCCGTGTGAGGAAACGTGTTGTGAGAATGGAAAAGCTAGCAATGGAGGCTAAAACAACCACTGGATGGTAATTATGGAGCCCTGGCTTCTGATGAACCCTGTACCAGGTGCTGCAGATGCAAAATCAAGTAAGGCACACAAGTTCTGTCCTTGGGAGGCTTATGTTCTGGAAAAATAAAGAAATAATGAACAAATAAACAAATATAATAATACAGAGAAAGCAACATAACCGCCAAGATAGAAATTAAGAGGGAGAGAGTGTGAAGAACTTAATTGAAACATGGCATCCAAGGATGGCCTCTCTGAAGAGAATATCTAAATTCAGACCTGAAGGATATGGCTCATCAGAGGTGGAATAGTTGTGTTCCAGAAAAGAGAACAACAGCATGTGTAAAGGTCCTGAGACAGGAGATGGCTTAGCTTATTCAAGTAACTAAATGAAGCCAATATAACTGAGCAAAACTGAGAAGAGTAATGAAATGAGACTGGAAATATAGGCAGGATCATTTCACATAAGGCTTTGCAGGTTTTGGTACAGAATTAGGACTTTATTGCAAGTGCAACAGAAAACAGATGAGTCATCTTCTTATTTATGCATTAAGATCTCCCTGTGTGCATAATGGACTGGGTTGGCAAAGACATGACTAGCGAGTTTTTAGTGCTTTGTGAAATCTTTTGAGGTTTGTAGTCAGCTTCACAGAAGAATAAAAGTGGAATCAAAGGTGTAAGAGAAAAATAAGTCAAAGATGGACACAAACACTCTACCAATTATATTGCAAATTATAAGCATCGTGCCCACTTAGGATATTATTTGGTTCTTGTCAGTATTTTCCTAGACGTTACCATCTTTGTGAAAGGACACACAGCCTTAGGAATGGTTCCAGGTAGGTGCTTCAGAGACTTGGAATTTGGTGTCCTTGGTTAGGAAATATCCCAAAGACATCTTACACATATTGTTCCCCCCTGGGTTTTGATGTGTTCATACTACATAAAACCCCCTCCCAGGACATGCTCCATTGCCTGAAATAGTAAGAATCAGAGATATTGGTTTACCTTTTTGCAAAGGTAACTTAGGCCCATCCAAGAGTTGTACAGGTGTGGGGCCCAGGTATAGAGCTGAGAACAAGAGAAAGGAAAGGGACAGTCAGGAGAGCTGGCCTAGAGCCATCAATGTGCTTTCCACCACACTCTCCAGAAAGATGTTTTGGACAGAAAGGTGAACAGAAGCTTTTTCTTTTTCTTTTTTTAAATTTTTTTTAGTTGTTGATGGATCTTTATTTTATTCATTTGTTATTTATATGTGGTGCTGAGGATCGAACCCAGTGCCTCACGCATGCTAGGCAAGCGCTTTACCACTGAGCCATAGCCCCAGCCCTTTTCTTTTTTTTTAATTCTTTTTTTTTGGGTACCTGGGATTGAACTCAGGGGTACTCGACCACTGAGCCGCACCCCCAGCCCTATTTTGTGTTTTATGTAGAGACAGGGTCTCACTGAGTTGCTTAGCGCCTCGCCGTTGCTGAGGCTGGCTTTGAACTCGCGATTCTCCTGTCTCAGCCTCCCTAAGTACTGGGATTACAGGCTTGCACCACTGCGCCCAGCTCAGAAGCTTTTTCATTAAACAAATCTTGCTAGAATCCATCAACTGAGAGCAAGTACAAAGATGAATTAGCCATTCATTGGTCATATTGCAGTTTTACGACACTTGGTTTTTATTAATTATTTTCATGAGTTGTATGAGAGATAAGTATAGGATAGAACATTTGCTCCATTCAGACGACCAGGACACAAAAGCCACAACCAAATGAAACACTTGGAAAGAAAGTTGATATTCGTGTGAAAGGAAAACCGCCATCATGTAGGCAGAATAAATATAACAGAAATTCTTTGAAAGGCAGTTGTGAAAAAGTCTTGGAGAACTGTTTTCTTGTGATGACCATGAATCATATTTAAGAACAGACCAGCCGATCCAACCTTATGGATGCACATGACATAGGTACAATCAGTACACCAATGTCCACTAGTGGTCTAAAATTTACATAGTTGGCTTCTGTGGACAATGTAATGTTTGGTTTTATTTTAGCTCCCCTCCTCAGGGACTTCTAGCACAATTAAAGCTCATAATCCAAAAATCAGACATAGGAAAGGAAATGAAGCACAAGAGACTTTATCATGTGGCCAAATTAGACCATTTTGCCTTGATGTCCTGTTGTCTCTCAATGAAGACAGTAGCCGTCAGCTTTATTGAAATGACCGTTTGGAGAATGAAAAATACAAGATGGGCCAATTAATAAATTGCTATTATGAATATATATGCTTATGTCATTCCTACCTGTTCTCCTACCAATACCTGACCATAATAATTGGAAAGAAGATAGGAAACAAAGCACTAACTATTGCATAGTGGTAAATTATTGCTTTTACTGCTCACATTTTTACACTTCAAAGACTCCCATCCTTCCAACTGTGGCCTGGCACAGCAGCTCTAGCAGACCATAGGTGATTACTGGGGTTAATCAGTATTCTGAAGGATGCAAACAGCAATATAAATGGAATAGGATTGTACCTGGCGCTACTCAGATCAGATGCACTGTGTCCTTGACTTGCTATGAGTGATGTGATCAGCCTGCCTGATTTCTCATACACTAGCTCAGACTTGTCTCTAAGCTCTGTAGCATGTTTCAATTTTCTGTTCTTTACTGAAGAGGAGAGAAAGAAAGTCTTTCCTGATTTTAACAATAGCATATACAGTTACCTGTCTTGTCCTCTTGCATCAACAAACAATAGAGGAATACTCAAAATCCATCTCATATGTACAATTCCCATAAAGTCAAATTTTATTAAAGAAGCCAGCAGAATCATTCAAGGCAAATGTTGAAAAACTGTATCTCCACTAGTTAGGAAATACCCTTAAGGCTACAGGATAAATTTCCACCATTCATTACCCCCCCATCACTCACACAGCATGCACATTCAAACTTTAAATACTAAAGCAAATGTGCAAGCATTACCAAAATATTTTACAGTGCTTAAAATTTTAATTTGAGATTATAATCATTTAGTCTTATTGAACCTTCAGAGATTCCACCATGAGAAATGGAAATTCTATGGGAAAACCTGTTGTGTTTCCGCCACAGAATCAGTTTGTGGCAGAAAGGCCAGCTGTTCCCTTCTATAGTGTGCAGTTGTTGCTAGGATGTGTCTGCCCAGCCAAGAAATCCATCTCTGGTCTCTCGGGCATCACACTGGAATGCAAGCAGAAGAGATATATGGCATTTTCAGGATGAAAGGGTGAAAAGATATGGGTGCCTTCCCTCCCCTGCTCCCCCTGCCTGCCAGGTGGGGACAAAAGACTCCTAAGGCCCCAGGGATGAGGGAACCCCCAGAGGAAGGGAGCCCGTGTCCCCAAATCAAAGAAACAGGACCCCACCAAGGAAAGGATAAGTTTTTAGTTACCAACCCCCAAAAGGGAATTCTATGAATCGCCTGACAAAGAATTCAAAACAATTGTGTTTAAAAAGCACAAAAAGCTGCAGTGGAACACTAACAACTCAGCAAACGCCAGAGAAACAATATAAGACAAAATGAGAAGTTCAAGAAAGAGAAATAAAAGCTGTAGGTGAGGGGATAGAAAGTAAATGAGGACTGTAAGTGATAAAATTGTACTGTATAAGTCGGGCGCGGTGGCTCAAGCCTGTGATCCCAGCACTTAGGGAGGCTGAGACAGGAGAATTGCAAGTTCAAAGGCAGCCTCAGCAACGGCGAGGCGCTAAGCAACTCAGTGAGACCCTGTCTCTACATAAAACACAAAATAGGGCTGGGGATGTGTCTCAGTGGTCAAGTGTCCCTGGGTTCAATCTCCAGTACCAAAAAAAAAAAAAAAAAAAAAAATTGTACTGTATATAGCATTCAAGCTAAGTGAGTAGATTTTAGCTGTTCTTGAAACAAAACCAAAAAAAAGGGAGGGGGTAACTATGTTGAGATGACAGATACCTTAATTATTTCCACTGTAATAATCTTTTCCTTTCTTTCTGTATCCTTAGCATCATGTTCTAAACTTTAAGTATACTCAATAAAATCAGTTTAAAACTAATAAACAAATTCTATAGCTGAAGAACACAATGAGTGGAATTAAAAAATGCAATAGAGAGCATCAGGAACTGACTTGATCAAGCAGGACAACGCATCTGTGAAGTCAAAGTCAAGTCATTTGAAATTATTCTGTCAGAGGAGAAATGAGGAAAATAATGAAAATGAATAAGGAAAGCCTATGGGATGGATGGAATTCCATACAGAAAACTAATATAAAGATTATGGCAATATCAGCCTTCAATATATGAATGGATAAAGAAACTGTGGTTTATATATACAATAGAATATTACTAAGCATTAAAAGAGAATAAAATTTTGACATTTGCAGGTAAATGGATGGAACTGGAGAACATCATGCTAAATGAAGTAAGTCAATCCCAAAAAACCAAAAGCCAAAAATTCTCTCTAATAAGTGGATGCTGATCCATAATGGTGGGGCAGGGATGTCATGGGATGAGTGGAAGAACTTTGGATAGGGCAAAGAGGGGGGGGTGAGGGGCCATGGGGGTAGGAAAGATGGTGGGATGAGACGGACATCATTACGCTGTGTACATGTATGATTGCACGAATGTTGTGACTCTACTTCATGTACAAGTGGAGAAGTGAAAAACTCTGCTCCATTTGTGTAAAACAAATCAAAAAGCTTCCTGCTGTAATGTATAACTGATTAGAACTAACAAAAATATACATACATAAATACATAAGTAAATAAGATCATGACAATACCAGAAGGAAAAGAGAAAGAGAAAGGGGAAAAAGATTAAAGAAATATTGAGTGAAAACTTCCCAAATCTGGGGAAATATATCTGAACATCTAGGTACATGAAATTCAATATTTTCCAAACAGATCAACCCAAAGAGGATTTTACCAAGGCTTGTTATAATCAAATATTAAACCCAAAGAGAATTTTTAAAGTGGCAAGAGAAGAGAGAAACTCATCTTGATTTCAAATTTGATTATAAAGCTGTCGTAGTCAAAATAGTATGGTACTGGCATGAACAGACATATAGACCAATGAAACAGAAATAAGAGCCCAGAAATAAACCCATGCATATATCAGTAATTGATATTCAATAAAGCACCAAGAACATATAATGGGGAAGTTATAGTCATTTCAAAAATTGGTGTTGGTGGGGCTGCAGACTAGTACAACCACTCTGGAAAGCAGTATGGATTTCTTCAAAAAACTAAGGATAGAACTACCATATGGCCCAGCTATCCCACTTCTTGGTATTTTTCCAAAAATATTAAAATCAGCATACTGTAGCAATAAAGCCACCTCAATGTTTATAGCAACACATTTCACAAGAGCCACATTATAGAATCAACCCAGAGGCTTGTCAATAGACTAATGGATTTAGAAAATGTGGTATAAATACACAATGGAATATTACTCAACCATATAGAAGGATGACATTATGGCTTTTGCTGGTAAATGGATGGAAATGAAGAAACGCATGGTAAGTGAAATAAGCCAGACTCAGAAATGCAAAGGTTGAATGTTTTCTCTCATATGTAGAAGCTAGAGTAAAAGAAAGGGGAGAGGAGGGAAGGATAGGACATCATAAAGATTTAGGGAAGATCAGTGGAGTAGAATGGGAGATGGAGAAGCAGCATGGAGGTATCGGAAAGGGGAGGAAATGTGGAATGAATTCTTAAAAAATCATTATGTGCACATATATTTCATCTCTATGCATAAGTAAAAAGAACCAATCAAATATAAATAAATAGATGAGTGAAAGGAAGTCTAGCAGAGTAGAGGAAGGAGAACAGAAAGAGGAGGGAGAAAGGGTGGGAAAAGGGGGAACTGGGAACTGAAATCAAATTCCATGCATATGTGATTTTGTTGGCATGAACCCACCTACTATGTATAACTATAAAGCTTTAATAAAAATAAAGTAAAAACTTCCTCACTGCCAGTTGATAAAAGTATAGCACACACCGCTATGTGCAGCACACAATACTTGCCAAATAACCACGTTTCTGGTCTATGTATTTACTATGCTATACCTTTTTATACATTACAATCTTATTATTTTAGGGTACATTGTTCTTATTTACTAAAAAAAGAAGTTTAGTGGAAAACAAAAAAATTGGTGTTGGGAAAAATTTATGTCAATACACAAAAGAAAGTGAATGGTATCTGACACCACATACTAAAATCAACTCATAAGAGATTCAAAACTCCAGACCTGAATGAAACTATAAAACTGCTAGAAGCAAACACAGGTCTTGCCATTAATTAGTCTTGGTAAAGCATTGTTGAATATGATATCAATGGCACAGGCAACTGAACAAAAACAAACAAGTGGAACTTTATCAGGCTAAAAAGTTTCTGTATAGCAAAGAAAACAATGAACAAATGAAGAGGCAATCTATGAAAGGGAAGAAAAGGTTTGCAAACCCTGTCTCAGATAGCAGGTTACTACCCAAAGTGCACAAAGAAGTCATACCACTCAATAGCAAAATCAAATACAAAATAAAATGAAGTAAAATAAAATAACCTGAATGAAAAATAGGCAAAGGACTTAAATGGATGTTTTCCCATAGAACATATGCAAATGACCGAAAGTACGTGAAAAAGTGCTCGACCTAGCAAAGCATCGGGGAAAGGCCAAACAAAATCACATTGAGATGTCACTGACATCTGTCAAAAAGTCCAAGGGAAATAAATGTTGGTGAAGATGTGGCAAAAAGAGACCCTTCTGTGGTGTTAGTAGGAATATAAACTGGTATAGCCATTGGAAAAAGGATGAAGTTTCCTCCCAAAATTAAAAATAGGATTACCATATACTATAGCATCCCATCTCTATGTAGATATACCCACAGGAAATAAAATCACTATCTTGAGGGAATACATGCATTCCCATGTTCACAGCAGCATTATTCACAACAGCCAAGACATGGAAACAACAGAAATACTCAACAAAGATGAATGGATAAAGGAAATGTGTTATATACATCCAATGGAATATTATCCAGCCTTTGAAAAGGAGATCCTACTATTTGTGATAACGTAGATGAGTCTGAAGGATATTATCCTAAGGGAAATTATCCAGGGACAGAAAGACAAATACTGCATGATCTCACTTACATGTGGAGTCTAAAAAAGCCACATTTATGCAAACACAGAGTAGAAATGGTGGGTCCCAGGAGCTATGGAATGAGCGAAATGGGGAGATGCTGGTCAAAGGGTACAAACGTTCAATTAAAGACGACTAAGTTCTGGAGACCTAACATATAACATGGTGGTTGTGGTTAAGAAAAATGTATTGTGTTCTCAAACTTTGCAGAGAAAGTAGATCTCAAACCCTCTCACCACACACACACACACACACACACACACATAGAGTAATTATGTGAGATGATTGACACATTTTATGGTAGTAATCATTTAGTAATGATGTAGTACCACATTTATTATAGTAATCATTTCACAATGTGTGCATATATTCAAAACATCCTGTTGTACAACCTAAATGCATACAATTTGCATTGGTTAATCCTACCTCAATTAAGCTGGGGAAAAAAGAACTAGAACTAGAGACACAGCAACCTTGGCGAAAGGGGAAGCGATCATGTTGCACTTACCTCTGACATCTGTAGTCTCTTGGGTACCAGCCTGGCAGGGTGGAAGATCGTAGGCAGTGTCTTTTAGCAACAGCATCCTAAAGAAAACAAGTAAGAGAAATAAGCTGTACATTTATAAGTTCATTAATTACATGGAGCCTGGACCATGTAGTTCCAGAGGAATTTTCACCCACGTTTTCATTTGGTTTCTTAAACATTTGCTGCTTCTCTTTTTTTCTTTCTAGACTCCCAAACATAACCCCACACTGTCATTAAATCAACCCAAGTCAGACTTCCTTATTGTCTTTAGGGATTTGCTTGTTCTCTGATTTGTTGTAAAAGGGTAAAATTTTCAACTTCTGCGCATGAAAAGCTCAAACATTAAGTTCATAATTATTTCAACAGGATTTATGAGTGTTTCTCCAGGGAGCTGCTTTCAAAATAAGATAAGTGCTGTGCATGGAATAGGAGAGATTACAGTAATCACTCTGGCTTCCAAATAAAACTTAAAACTTAATGGCAAGAAGGGTAGCTTGGGGACTCACAGATGCTGTCTATCCTCTGAAACACATCTGTATCTCAGTTTCCCTGATTTCAGATATGAAATTCTTTTTAAGGAAGCAGAGACTTACTGAGAAGCCCAGAGCATTTTGCTGTCTCTAGTTCTAGGTTCTTTTTTACTCAATTCCTGGAGTGTAATACCCAGTGGCAGAGGGAGGAGGGTCTCCAAACTGCAGGGGCCTAGAACTATGTGCTTGGGTTCCTGAAGGGACAAGTAGGGAAAGAGAGATATTGATGTCAGCCTAAAGGATCCTAAAGTGCTCCTACTATACATGTATTTAGACCAGCTCTGGTCATCCCAGAGACAGGGGCTGGTAACCCGCTGTGTACACCTTTCATCTCTTAACCTACAATAGCATTTGACTCATATGAAGGTATTGCATTTTAAAATGCAGCTTCTGAGCCATATTTACATATATATTATTTTTTTTTAATCACCAAACACTATGGTTTGGACTTAAATGGTGTGTGCTTTGTCTTATAGGGTGTGCTTTGTCTGGCTCAGAATACTGAACAGAATGCTGAATGTTTGTGACATTATTGCTCATATTTGTTGCTATATAGTATTCCAATTATATAAGCATCCTACTCTCTGTCCATCGGATGTGAATGAATGAAATGGGCCCTCTATTTCCAGTTTCCACACCTATTGACTTAACAACTGCAAATTGAAAATATTTTTTAAAAGTTGTATCTGTACTATGTACAGACTTTTTCTTCTTATCATCCTAACAACTATTTACATTGGCATTGTATTATAAGCCTTCCAGAGGTGATTTCAAGTATCCAGGAGGATGTTCATAGGTTATATGCAGATGCTACCTCATTTCATAGGAAGGACTTGAATATCTTCAGATTTGGGTATCTGTTTGGGTATCTATCCTTAGGTATCTCTCCCCTAAGGATACTGAGTGATGACTCTAGTATTTATTCTACATTTGGCTTAGTTATGTTTTACCTAGTATGAAGAATACGGCTGAGAATATTTTTCTGTGTGTCTTTTTGGTGCACATGTGAAAAGGCATTTCAGATGGGCATGTACTTAGGAGTGGCACTGCTAAGTCTTAGGGTACTCACAGCATTGACTATAGAAGCTAAGACCAAACTGTTTTCCTAAGGAGTTATATCAGTGTACATTGCCACTAGATACTTAGAGCTTAGGTCTTTTGAATTTTTCCTTTTTTTGGAAGGTTGATAGAATAGCCCAGTGTGATTTTAACTTGTGTTTTATGTAAAATAGATACACACCCGTTGTCAGTCTCTGAGTTAAAAGTCTTCCCTCTTCTCTCAGGTTTGTCTTTTCATACTCTTGATGGTGTATTTGGTTGAACAGAACTAACTAATTTTAAGTGTCTAACTTTTTTCTTGGGGTTCATGCTCTTTGTGTTCTATTTAAGAAATCCTTGCGCAGCTCAATGTTGTCATGATAGTGTCCCTATTGTTCTGTAATGGTTTGCCTTTAACAGTTAGGCCTTCATTCTTCTAGAATGAATCTAGTGGAGTTGAAAGCACAGCTTATCTCTGCTGCTTTGCCACCTTTTTCATATGTCAGGTGCCAGGTACTAGCACAAGTTGGTTTCTGGCTCTTCTGTTTCTTTGGTCCCTCTTATACCACCCTGACCTAATTACTGAGGCTTTAAAACAAATTATCAGTAGAACAAGCCTCAAATATTGCTCTTTTTTTCAGAAAAAAAAAGCAAGCTATATCATGGTTTTCATTTCCATATAAATTTTAGCAATCATCTTATCAAGTTCTGCAAAAACAGCTATTAGAATTGTATTAATTCTATAAATCAATTTGGGGGAAACTGATATTTTTACAAGATTCAAGCTTCCAATCTAGGAACATGGTTTATTTCTCCGTTTACTTTATTTTTTTTTAATATTTATTTTTTAGTTGTAAGTAGACAGAATATCTTTATTTTATTTTTTTGTGGTGCTGAAGATCGAACACAGTGCCTCACGCGTGCTAGGCGGGCACGCTACCGCTGTGCCATAACCCCAGCCCCTCTCCATTTACTTTAAACTTCTTAATGTTCTATCACTAATATTTTATAGTGTTCATGAACATAGTTTATCTGCCCATTTAGGTCTTCTTTATTTTCTCTCACTAATATTTTATAGTTTTCTGTGTCTGATCTTGTACATCTTTTATTACATTTACTCCTAAAGACTTGACCCACTGTAACCACGCTACATGTGAAAACTTTTAAAAATTTCATTCTAAGCTGGGCACAGTGGCACACACCTATAATGCTACCACTTTGGGAGGCTGAGACAGGAGGATTGCGAGTTCAAGGCCAGCCTCAGCAACGGCGAGGCGCTAAGCAACTCAGTGAGACCTTGTCTCTACATAAAACACAAAAAAATAGGGCTGGGGATGTGGCTCAGTGGTCGAGTGCCCCTGAGTGTTTTACCAAAAAAAAAAAAAAAAAATGATTTTAAACCGTTATTTATAAGCACAGATTATTTCCTGTTTTAATTTGAACATTCATGAAAGTTTTATATCATGTTATACTTTTTCTATTATAAAAATTTTACTTTTCCTTTATCATCAAAAGGTTTCACCTGTCCATTCCACACATATTTCTTATCTACCCCTGTTATAAAAAGCTAACGTTTGGTATTTGTCCTGTAACTTTCAATAACCCCCGGAACAGTGCCACTTCATTTGAGAACTAAGACTCAACACACTGCTGCTTTTTTCACTTAGGGATTTTTCTGCCGAAGTATTAATTCAGAAAGGAAAACCACTGTTTTTCAAACAATTTGGGACTATTATGAAGGCCCAGTCATGGTTATCACAGCTTTTTATCTTTTCTGGGTTTGTATTCCTCCTAAGCAACAATAAAGTTGGCTGGGAGAAGCAAAGTTGAGATGGGGAATAAATTTTGTCCTAGGGTGTAAAGGAGACTCAAGGGAGAAAATGCCTCAAACATCCAATGACTCCTAAAAGAATTACTGAGAAGCCCCTGAAGTGACATCAGGTTTACTATGGGGTTAAAACAAGTTTCGTCCTCTTTTAAAGCATCATTTCTCATTGTTTTCTGATCTTCAGAATCATATGAATCACTCAATACATACACAAATTTGCCAGTGCTTCATAATCATAATTTCCAAGGGGAATGACTTAGGTTTAACAAGAAACTGATCATTGTCACAGTCAACCAAGGGCAGGGACCATCATTTCTCTGAAGAACTTTCAAGCAGATGGAAGTGTTCAAGTTTAAATGTACAAACAATACTGTTTTTGTTTTGTTTTGTTTTGTTGTTGTTGTTTTTTAAATCAAGTTCCTGCAGTTTGTCTTGAGTTCACATTCTTAAGATTGTTGCATATCATTGGTTGATTTCCAGAGTTTTGAAAAAGTTGATTTTGATGATTTTTGCAAGTGGTGGATATTCCACAATGTATGAAGAAATGGATATACAGCAACATATGGAGGAATAGTTATACAGAAGCCCTCTCTGCATTCTGAAAGCTCTACCCTTTTAAATTTTAATTTTTTGAGATAAAATATACATAATATAAAATTTACCATTTTAGCCATTTTTAAAAAAAATGTAGTTGTAGATGGACACGATATCTTTGTTTTATTTATTTTTATGTGGTGCTGAGGATTGAACCCAGTGCCTCATGCATATGAGGCAAGCACTCTACCACTAAGCTACAATCCCAGCCCCATTTTAGCCATTTTGAAGTGTATAATCTGGTGGCATTAATTACATCCACAATATTGTGTAATCCTCACTATTATCCATCTCCAAAAATTTTCATTATCCCAAACAGAAATTCTGTACCCATTAAACAATAACTCTCCATTTCCCCTCCCCCTAGTTCCTAGTAACTTCAATTCTACTCTTTGTCTCCATGAATTTGCCTATAACTTACATATATAGAATCATGCAAAAATGTGTCATTTTGTGTCTGGATTCTTTCACTTAACATATGTTTTTCAAGATTCATCCTGTTGTAACATATTCCAGGATTCCTTTTTTTAAGGCTGAATAATATTCCATTGTATAGATATACCACACTTTGATATCCATTCCTCTGTGCATGTATATTTGGGTTGTTGCCACCTTTTGGCTATTGCCTTCACAAGATGTTTATAATGACATATTTTATTTATCATTTAATTTATAAATTTTAAAATTTTTATTGGGATTCATTTTAGCCCATGGGTTACCTAGGAGTACACTGGTAAATTTCCAAATATTTGAACATTATCTAGTTCAATGCTTTAGCTTAGTTTCTAGCTTCATATTTCTTTTTGAACATACTGTCTATTATTTGAATTCTTTGAAATCCGGTACTTTTCAATCGTATGATGGTCGATTTTTTTAAATGTTCCATTCACTTTTTAAATAGTGTATTTTCTACAAGTGGTGGACACTGAAGATATGTCAATTAGAACAAATATCATAGTTGTGTTGTTCAAATGTAGCACAAACTACCAAAAGTTTGCTTGTTCTACCAGTTACTGTTAAGATATTCAGTTATGACTGCAGATTTGCTTATTTCTCTTTTTAACTCTTTTCATATTACTTAGTAAACCTGGAGACTATGTTATTAGATACACAGAAATTTGGAATTGTTTTATCCTTCTATGTGATGACCTCTTCTATCATTATCAAATGTCCCTCCTGGAGGTTAACACTTCTTGCCTTCTGACCATCGCTAGAGAAGTTCTCTTCCCCCTTTCCTTCTCCTCTCTACTCTTTTTTTTTTTAAGACCATCTTTTTAAAGAGCAGTTGTAAGTTCACAGATAAATTTAGTGGATGACACAGAAGTCTACCATACACCATACACGCACAGCTTCCCTGTTATCCACACCCCCTCCATCAGAGTGGTACATTTATTACAATTGAAACATCACAATTATCCAAATCCATAGCTTAATTAGAGTTCCCACTGTTGGTGTTCAACAGTCTATGGGTTTGGACAAATGTATAATGACAAACATAGGTGTCATTATGTCGTATGATATGTGATGTTATATGACACTACAACAAACAATATATATAATCTATGTATATATAATATATATAACGTATTTTCTAACCAAACCTCTGTGCTCTAGCTATTCATCCCTTCCCCTGCCAACCCCTGTAAACCACTGATATTTTTACTCTCCCAAGAGTTCTGCCCTTTCTAAAATAGAAGCATACAGTATTTAGCCTTTCATATTGGCTTTTTAAAAAATTTTTTTGTAGTTAGAGATGGATAGAATGCTTTATTTGTTTATTTTTTTGTGGTGCTAAGGGTCGAACCCAGTGCCTCACACATGGTAGGTAAGTGCTCTGCCACTGAGCTGCAGCCCCAGCCCCTTTCATATTGGCTTTTTAAACTCAATAATATTAAGTTTCTTCCATGTCTTTTCATGGCTTGACAGTTCATTTCTTTTTATAAGCAAATAATATTCCATTATATGTGTGTGCCACATCTTATCCATTTACCTACCAAAGGAATCTTGGTTCTTTTCAAGTTTTGGAAATTTTCAATAAAACTACCATACACATTCATGTAGGAGGTTTGCATGGATATAAGTTTTCAGCTCCATTGGGCAAACACCAAGGAGTGCAATTCCTGGATATTATCGTAGCAGTACATCTTAGTTTTGTTTGTTTTGTTTTTTTGGTACTGGAGATTGAACTCAGGGGCACTTGACCACTGAACCACATCCTCATCCCTATTTTGTGTTTTATGTAGAGACAGCGTCTCACTGAGTTGCTGAGCACCTCGCTGTTGCTGAGGCTGGCTTTGAACTCACGATTCTCCTGCCTCAGCCTCCCAAAGTACTGGGATTACAGGTGTGCGCCACTGCGCCCGGCTACATCTTAGTTTTGTAAGAAACTGCTGAACCATCTTCCAGCATGGCTGTCCCATTTTGCATTCCCAGCAGCATGAAGAGTTCTTGTTGCTCTACATTCTCACCATCGTTTAGTGCTGTCGGCGGCCTGGATTTGGGTCATTCTAAGAAGTGTGCAGTGTTACTTCATTATTGTTTTAGTTTGCATTTCTCTGATGACGTAGGATGTAGAGCATCTTTTCATATT
>PVHX01010920.1:0-67087 GCA_004024805.1 Geosciurus inauris
TTCATCTATTGAAGGGGCATCCAGGTTGCTTCCACAGTTCAGCAATTGTGAATTGTGCTGCTATAAATACTGAAGTGGCTGAGTTACTGCGGTATGCTGTTTTTGTCTTTAGGGTATAGACCGAGGAGTGGAGTAGCTGGGTTGAATGGTAGTTCCATTCCACATTTTTTAAGGAGTCTCCATACTGCTTTCCAGATTGATTGCACCAGTTTATAGTCCTACCAGCCATGTTTGAGTGTGCTTCCCGCCCCCACATCCTTGCCAGCACTTATTATTGTTTGTATTCTTGATAACTGCTATTCTGACTGGCCTGAGATGCAAATCAAAACTAAGATTTTGTTTCTCTAATTGCTAGAGATGTTGAACATTTGTTCATATATTGGTTGGTTGATTGTATATCTTCTTCTGAGGAGTGTCTGTTCAGCTTCTTAGCCCATTTGTGGAGTGGGTTGTTTTTTGTGGTGGTAAGTTCTTTGAGTTCTTTATATGTCCTGGAGATTTGTGATCTATCTGATGTGTGTGTGGCAAAAATTCGCTCCCAGAATGTAGGCTCTCTGTTCACCTCATTGTTTCTTTTGCTGAGAAGAAGCTTTTTAGTTTGAATCCATCCCATTTATTGGTTTTTGATACTATTTCTTGCACTTGAGGCCTCAACTTCCTTAACAAGACTCCTAATCCCATGTGATGAAGGCTTGGGTCTACTTTTTTTCTCTATTAGACACAATGTCTCTGGTCTAATTCCTAGGTCCTTGATCCACTTTGAATTGAGTTTTGTGCATGGTGAGAGAAAGAGGTTTAGTTTCATTTTGCTGCATATGGATTTCCAGTTTTTCCGGCGCCATTTGTTGAAAAGGCTATCTTTTCTCCAGTGTATGTTTTTGGCACCTTTGTCTAGTATGAGATACCTATTTATGTGGGTTTGTCTCTGTGTCTTCTATTCTGTACCACTGGTCCATGTGTCTATTCGGATGCCAATACTGTGCCATTTTTGTTAATATAGCTTTGTAGTATAGTTTAAAGTCTGGTATTCTGATGCTTGCTGCTTCACTCTTCTTGCTAAGGATTGCTTTGGCTATTCTGGGTCTCTTATTTTTCCAAATGAATTTCATGATTGCCTTTTCTATTTCTATAAGAAATGATGTTGGGATTTTAATTGGGATCTGTGTAGCACTTTGAGTAGTATGGCCGTTTTGAAAGTATTGATTCTGCCTATCCAAGAGCATGGGAGATCTTTGCATCTTCTAAGGTCTTTTTCAATCTTTTAGTATCCTGTAGTTTCATGGTAGAGGTCTTTCACCTCTCTTGTTAGATTGATTCCCAAGTTGTTGTTGGTTTTTTTTTTTTTTTTTTGAGGCTGTTGTTGTGAATAGTTTTCCTGATTTCTCTTTCAGAGGATTCATCACTGATGTATAGAAATGCATTTGATTTATGGGTATTGATTTTATATCCTGCAACATTAATTATAGAAGTTTTCTGGTGGAATTTTTTGGATCCCCTAAGTATAGTATCATGTCAGGAAATAATGATAGTTTGAGTACTTTTCCTATTCATATCCCTTTAATTTCTTTCATCTGTCTAACTGCTCTGGCTAGAGTTTCAAGGACTATGTTGAATAGAACTGGTGAAAGAGGGCATCCCTATCTTGTTCCTGTTTTTCAAGGGAATGCTTCCAATTTTTCTCCATTTAGGATGATGTTGGCCTTGGGTTTAGCATAGATTGCTTTTACAATGTTGAGGTATGTTCCTAGTATCCATAGTTTTTCTAGTGTTTTAAACATGAAAAGATGCTGTATTGTCAAATGCTTTCTCTGCATCAGTTGATATAATCGTATGATTCTTATCTTTATTGATGGATGGATTACATTTATTGATTTCTGTGTGTTGATCCAAACTTGCATCCCTGGAATGAATCCCACTTGATCATGATGCACTCTTTTTAAAATATGCTTTTGTATGCAATTTGCCAAAATTTTATTGAGAATTTCAGCATCTATATTCTCAGGAATATTGGTCTGAAATTTTCAGGGATATTGGTCTGAAATTTTCCTGCTTTGATGTGTCTCTGTCTGGTTTTGGTATAAGGGTGATAGCCTTATAGAATGAGTTTGGAAAGGTTCTTTACTTTTCTATTTCATGGAATAATTTGAGGAGTATTGGTATTAATTCTTCTTCGTAGGTCTTGTCGAACTCGACTGAGAATCCATCTTGTCCCAGGCTTTTCTTGGTTGGCATCTTCTATCTCCTTGCTTGTAATTGATCTGTTTAAATTGTGTATGTCCTCCTGGTTCAGTTTGGGTAAGTCACAGGCCTCTAGAATTATTTGTCGGTGTCTTCAGGGTTTTCTGTTTTACTGGATTATAAATTTTCAACATAGTTTCTAATTATCCACTGTATTTCAGTATTGTCTGTCGTGGTATTTCCTTTGTCAAAACAAATTTTAGTATTTTGGTTTTCTCTCTACTTTTCATTAGGGTGGCTAAGGATTTGTCAATTTATTTTATCAAAGAACCAGCTTTTTGTCAATTTTTTGAATTGTTTCTTTTGTTTCAATTTCGTTCAGCCTTGATTTTAATTATTTCTTGTCATCTGCTTCTTTTGGTGTTGGTTTGTTCCTCTTTTTCTAGGGCTTTGAGATATAGTGTTCAGTCATTTATTTGACTTTTTCTTCTTTTAATGAATGAGCTTAATGCAGTGAACTTTCCTCTTGGCACTGCCTGTATGGTGTCCTAGAGATTTTGATGTGTTGTATCAGAATTCTCATTTACCTCTAAGAATTTTTTATCACCTCTCTGATGTCTTTCTGTTATCTATGCATCATTCAATAACATATCATTTAGTCTCCAGGTTTTGTGGTAGCTTCTATTTCTCAATCTGTCATTAATTTCTAATTTCCATTATGATCAGATAGAAGGCAGGGTAGTATCTTTCCTTTTTTGGATTTGCTAAGATTTGCTTTGTGGCATAACATATGGTCTATTTTGGAGAAGGATACATGTGCTCCTGAGAAAAAAGTGTATTTGCTTTTTGAAGGATGGAATATTCTTTATATGTCTGTTAAGTCTAGATGATTGTTTTGAGTTCTGTGGTTTCTTTGTTTAGTTTTTGTTTGGAAGATCTTTCCAGTAGTGAGAGGAGTGAGTATTATTGTGTTGTGGTCTATTTGATTCTTGAAGTTGAGAAGGGCTTGTTTGATATACATAGATGTCCCATTGTTTGGGGCACATATATTTATGATTGTTATGTCTTATTGATGTATGATTCCCTTAAGCAGTATGAAATGTCCCTCTTTATCCCTATTCACTAACTTTGGTTTGAAGTCCACTTTATCTGATATGAGGATGGAGACCCCTGCTTGTTTACAAGGTTCACAGGAGTGGTAAATTTTTCCCATCCTTTCACCTTCAGTCTGTGAATGTGTTTTCCTATGAGATGAGTCTCTTGGAGGCAGCATATTGCTGGGTCTATTTCTTTAAAAAAATCTAATCTGCCAGTCTATATCTTTTAATTGATGAGTTTAGGCCATTAACATTCAGGATTATTATTGAGATACGGTTTGTATTCCCAGACATTTTGGTTAATTTTTAGTTTCTAATTGGATGAGGTTCTCTTTTGATTGGCCTTTCCTTTAGTGTAGTTCCTCCCTTTGCAGATTTTCATTTCCTCCTCATAGAATATTTTGCCAAGAATGTTCTCTAGAGCAGGCTTTCTTGCTGCAAATTCTTTCAACTTTTTGTTTATCTTGGAAGGTTTTTATTTCATCATCAAATCTAAAACAATTTTGCTGGATATAAGATTCTTAGTTGGCATCCATTATCTTTCAGAGATTGGTGTATGTTGTTCCAAGCTCTTCTAGCTTTAAGGGTCTGGGTTGAGAAGTCTGCAGAGATCATAATTGATTCCCTCTATATGTAATCTGATTCCTTTGCTTGTAGCTCTTAAGATTCTCTCTTTATTCTGTGTACTAGGCATTTTCATTATGATGTGTTGGTGTAGATCTATTGTGATTTTTTTATATTTGGTGTCCTGTAAGCCTCTTGTATTTGGTTATCCAATTTGTTTTTCATGTTTGGAATATTTTCTGGTATTATTTAATTGAACAGATTGTTCATTCCTTTGGTTTGAAATTCTATGATTTCCTCTATCCCAATAATTATTAAATTTGGTCTTGTTATCCCATATTTCTTGGATGTTCTGCTCATGGTTTTTTACCATCTTCACTGTGTGGTCAACTGTTTACAAGATTAAATGTTTTATCTTTGTTGTCTGAAGTTCTGTCTTCCAAGTGATCTAATCTGTTGGTAATGCTTTCCATTGAGTTTTTACTTTGGTTTATTGTTTCTTTGATTTAGAGGATTTCTGTTTGATTCTTCTTCAGATTCTCTATCTCCTTGTTGAAGTAATCATTTGCTTCCTGTATTTGCCTATGTAGCTCTTTATCAAAATGGTCTTTTGCTGTCTGTATTTGCTCTCATATCATCCTTTAATTCACAGAACATTTTAATTATATAAATCTTGAACACCTTCTCTGACATTTATTCTGTTGTGCTGACCATGGATTCTAATAATGTAGTATTTTGGTTTGTTTGGGGTACTTTCTTACCTTGGTTTTTCATGTTGGTCATGTGTCTTCCCCTCTAGCACTGTGGATCTGAGATGTTAAAGTCTTTATCCTACAGGCTTATAGAGTCTCTGCATGGTTCCAGTGTATCTCCTTTAAGGGGGAGACCAATATTCACAGATCCCAATAAAAACAATATATAGCTTTAAGCCAAGTAGCTCCTAATAGGACATTTATGGCTTTGTCACAATATACAGAAATTATGAGTTCAATTAGTATCTACAACATAAACAACCAGTTTGCAAAAGGATCCACAGTTTCTGCTGTTGGACTAGAGAGAATCAGGGATAAGGTGTAGGATGAGATGTTAGGGAGGTAGGAAGTGAGGATATAGATCTTATTAGAGCTCAGAAAGCATGAAAGAGGAATCCAAAATAACTTGGCTAGTAGTAGAAAAGAGATTTGGGGAATACAAGTAAGTAGGAGGAAAATAGAGTATAACAAACAAGGAAACATAAAAATTAAGAAAAATTAAAAATGTAAAAATAGATGATATGAGACTATATAATGCAACAGTAATATACTAATCCAATATCCTAGTCCTCAGTAGTCTAATGCATGGTTTCACAAATGTTGGGGGTGTGAGGGCAAGAAAAGAGCAAGCAAGAGAAAAGAAAAAGAAAAAAAAAAGTAAGGTAAAAGAAAAGGATTGCTTCTCTTCTCATTCAGTAGGTGGGGTTGCCTGTTGTTTACTCCTATCTTCCCTCTCAGGATGGTGCAGTTTATTAGTGTCTGTGTGTTGGTCTTAGAGGCAGAGCTTCTGGAGGTGGGGGTTAGTGCCTGCCAATCCCCTGGGAAGACTCCACTCCAAGGATCTCCTTGATTTGGGCCCCTGGACATATCTCCTTATATAGCTTGTAGACCTCACAGTTCCTGGTCTCTCATTTAGTCTCTAAACTATGTCTCTCTCACCTCCCACCCCCTTCTACTTCCCAATCGGGAACCTACCTCTCTGGAGGTCCTGGAGAGCTGTTCTGTGCCGGGTAGTTCAGGACCAGGCTTTGCAAGCTACAGACTGACCACATAACTGCAAGCTCTGTGCCAGTTAGTGGCTGCAGGGGAGAGAGGGGAGCTGGGGAACTATGCGTACCTTGGTACTGTGTCTGGGCCCCAGCCGGTGTCCCAAGCTGGGGGTTTTCCAACTAAAGATGCCGGTTGCCATACTGAGGACACTCCAAGATGGTGACAAAGGTGTCCCACAATGGAGGCATCTGCTTTCAGAGATAGGGTGTTGGGCCAGGCTGGGTCGTGGCATTAGGTGACGTGTTTGGAGATGCAGCTGTGTGGTGTGATGTGCTGAAGTAGGAGGCTGTCTCCAGATCCTTTCCAGTGTCCCCAGATGCAGACGAACAGGGGAGCTCCACGCTGGTAGATGGAGGTCTGCATGGGAGCAGCAGCCAGGGGTACTGTGGGGGAGCAGAGGGTCTCATGTGGGAGCATTGGCTAGGGGTTCTGCGTGGATGGGCGACCGGAGGTCCTGCATGGTGTGTGGGCGCTGGAGCCGGGGGTCCTGTGCATGAGTGGGTCCTGCACAAATGCTGGGCCTTGGAGACCTGCGCAGGCATGTGGCTGGAATTCTTGTGTGGGAGCAGCTGTCAGCGGTCCTCTAATAGCTCACAGAGAAACGGTATTCCCACTGCTTTACTCCCAGATCATGGAGAGACTAGGAACACAGAATCCGTCCAGACCGTCATCTTGGATACCTGCCTGATGGAGTCTTTTATTTTGTGTTATGTATGCCAGTCTGTTGGTAGCTTCTTGCCCAATGAAATATACCGTCCCCAACTTGGTGGCTGAAAGCAACAAGCAATATTTTAGCTCATAGGCCTGTCAATCAGCAGGGCCATCGGGCTTGGCTGGGCTGGCTATGTGCCTGAGGGTGGCTGTCCCCTGGTTGGTCTTGGATGGCCATGGCAGCTTGGCTCAGCTCTAAAGCCTTACTTTTTCTGTCCTGGAACAAGTAGGTTCTCCTGAGTGTCCCCTTGGTGACAAGAGGGCACGAGAGAAGTGGAGAAATACAAAGCCATTGTGGTCCTGGCTCGGAAGGGTGTATCCTCGTCATTTCTGCTGCCTTCTGCTGGACAAAGTAAGTCATAACCCAGTTGAGACTCCAGGGCGAGGGCCAAGAAGACCCGCCTCTCTAGTGAGAAGACCCCTCAATCACGTGGCCATGGCACGGTGTGGATCCCTGGAGGCCTGGTGTGTCGGGCCGTTCACGTCTGCAGTGTTGCACTCAGTTTCTGTTTTGGGTGCTTGAAACACACAGGTGACCCAAGCACCCACAGCTGCACCTTGGGAGCTGCTGCCCTGATGCTGGCGACAGCCATGCTGAAGGAGGGGGAGGAGGACTAGCTCTACCTCTGAGGGCCTGAGGCTGTTGGCAGTTCCATGTGCACATGGAAGGGGTGGTTTGGGCGTCTTGCCCTATGACGTTTTGCTCCCTGGTCCAGGGAAGGAATCCAGCCTGGAATGCAGCTCCAAAGGGATGGGGATGAATGGACAGAGGAACCTGGTCCTCCTGCTGGGGCTCTCCTGTGTTCTGGATTTCCTTGTTCAACAAACTGGCTCCCCAGGCACTAAGATCAAATCAACTGCTCCTACCTTTGCAAGACAGAGGGTGTTTTAATTGAGATATTGGAAGATGTATTCCCTTAATTTCTGCCTAATGGAAAATCCTTACGCCTGATCCGTTCTGATTATTTTGAAGGCACTGCTGCTATAAAATCACTCGTGTTAAAAATCAATATCCAATAGTTCGGGGGAAATGTGAAAAGTTCTGCTATAGAGAAAAATGGAAAGTACTGAGACTGGCGGCTGGCTGCCTCGGGAGAAGCACCATGGCGTTCAGCTTTCCAAGTGTCAGGAAGTAGCTCCTAGCACTCTCAGGGGAATGCTAAGGTACAGTGCCGGGCACTTCTGCAGGCATAGCCTCACTCAGTGCACACAGCCGCCTGCAGAGGAGGGCTGTTACTATTTCAGTATTGTAGATGGAGGAATGGAGGCCCGGAATAGTGTTACAGAACCCATGAGAGAGTGAGTCACTTGAGCCCAGGAGCTTAACCTCAGTATCATCTTCCTGCCAACTACTGGCTGGCTGTAGTTGAGTGAGTATTTCTGCCTCCAGCTGGGTATGGGCAAGAGCACTGGCCAAGCATGGAGGCCTTCTGAGCCCCATGTGTGGTCCTGAGGCAAGAATGCTTCCCCTCCAAGGGAAGTCAGGCTTGGTGGGGGAAAAAAAAGAGGCTGTGAGATCAGTCAGTTATCCATCCATCATTTCCTGTCTCCCATCAGCTCCTGTGTCCTTTCAGTTCCTGTCTGCCTGTACTTCCTTTCTTTCTTTGCTTCACTTTCTCCTACCATTTATCATCTTCCATTCCTTCCTTGCTGCTGGCTTTGGATAAGTTACTCAATCTGAGTCCCAGCTCCTATATTTAATGAGTATGATAATATGCCCATTTCAGAGTAATAATGAGAATTGAATATGATCATGTAGTAATCACTTAATATAGAGATATGCATTTGTCAGAGTAGGTACTGAATCTATCTTGATTCATTTGCCTGACGTTCCTTCTTTCTGGTTCTTGCCTCAAAAGTCTCCTGACAAGTCGGTGTGTACAGAGGTGTGGCAGTGACTAGGCAGCAGGGTGAAGAAGTCCTCCAACAGACGCACACATCTAGGATACCAGTGAGGCCATAGAGGAGATGTTCTGTGGTCTCTAGGACAGAGGAACCCCAGCCTGTCTTCTGTTAAAAGGAGTCTTAGCATGGGTCTCTGGGGCTAGAATCAGGAAGTCAGTGGATCACAGCCTGCCTCAGGCCCTTCTCAGGTGTGGTGTGGCCTTCTGTTTCTTCCTGGCCAACTCGTCTTACTGTAGACTGGCAGCTTCTGTTTTCTCACTGATCCATAGTCAACCCTTGATGCTTCTCCAAATGGGGCTCTGCTCTGAGTCTGTAGGACTTCTTAGCTTGACTTCCAGTAGCTCCCTGGCACAGTTGACCAAATACTGATGATTCCAGAATCCCATAGAGAGAGTAGCTGCACACTTGCCTAACCCTGGTCCAATCAGCTGTGAGTGGCGGTTCTACCTCTGCCAGGGTTGGACAGGGTGAGTTCTCTAAGAGGTGTGGTTAGCACCTCTAACATGGTGGACTTTCTGCAAACTCATGATGGTGATGAGATGAAATACAACAGAAGTGGATCTAGACAGTGCTTTCTTGCTCACTTCTTTTTACTTCATGTGAGAGTTTGTATCCAAGGGCTTGAATGCTGGGGAGTTGTGAAGTGTAGTGCAGCGTTTCTCAGACTTGACCAGTGTGTGCGTGGTGGCTTTCACTGGGAAGAAGTTTCTCATGAAGCTCCAGTGTTCACTCAAGTTATTCATAATTAATGCTAAACTTAATATTATTTAAACAGTACACACATAAACCTACCTATAAATGCCTTATGCTTGTTGCTTTTATACAGCTGCAAACAAATTTATAAATTAAATACAAGCCTACAAAACCAATAAAATTTAATGTGATGGATGATGTTGCTTGGCTGAAACCAAATCATTTCTCATGCAGTGTGTTGGGCTGCATGCTGAAGTGTGGGTCTGTTGAGTTAGACGTGCCTGAACCAGTGTTGGTCATATAAGAACCCATTTGTTTGCCATTTTCTCTCTGCAAAGTGGCATTTCTTGACCTACACAGTGACCTTCATTAGTGTGTGTTAAGATTGCCTCTGCTTTTTCCCGTCAGCTCAAGACACTTCGGGCTTTGCTGCTGGCATCAGGGAGGGATCAAGCTTGCGGTGGGACAATGTCATTAAGGAGGTCGATTGCATGGATTAGAATAGGTTGTTTTGAGGTTTAGATTGAGAAGAATTAAAACACTTCAGAGGAAACTCATAAACATGCAAGGAGATGGCTGTGCTAGAAGTCTGGCACAAGACTTGGATTAATTGTTCCAGTTAGTGTCCCCAGAGGCACAACCATAGCAGAGTCTGTACCTCTTGATTTCTTCACCTGCCCCGCCGAAGACATACTTTGCTGTACAGAGCATATAAGATGGAGCATCTGAAATTTCACTGAGTCCCAAGTTCAAGGTCATGGCTATTAGGGTATGAATTGTGCCACCCTCATTCATATGGTGAAGTTGTGGCACCTCAGAACATGAATGCATTGAAAAATAGGGTCTTGAAAAGGGAGTTAATGAGTTTATATGAGTGGGCTTCCCTGCTTCAGTCTGACTGGCATCCTTTTAAGAAGAGATTGGGACACAGACGTGCACAAAGGGACAGCCACAGGGAGAAGATGATATCCACAACCAGGGAGCTCAACCTTTCTGACACACCCTGATCTCAGACTTCTAATCTCCGAATCATGAGGAAATGCTTCTGTTCTTTAAGCTTGTGATGCTTTGTGACATCAGCTCTGGCAAACTGGTGCAGTGGTAAGATGTGGAAGTGTTAAGTGCAGGCAGGTTGGTCATCGAACATCTGCTTCTGAGCTGCCACAGGTGTTCCTGCTGCAGGCGATGATGTTACTTCCTCTGAGGTGGGAAATCACAGGTGTAGGAAGACCGTACTCCTTAACCACAATAGGTCATTGAAGGTCCATACCCACCATGGACTGACAGGGCAGCCTCCTTATTCTTTGAGACTTCTCTTGGGTCCCGCTCATTCACTGAGTAATTCTTTATTGAGCCCCTGCTCTGAGCCACATGCTGTAATGCATAAGTGCTGTAGTGACAGTGGCGAGTGAGGCAGACGTGGCTCCTTTCTGCATGAAGGTTGTGTTCTGTTGCAGGCAGACAGTAACGGGTGAACTAACGAACATTGTGCAGTGAGGGTGTGCATTCTGACAGCGTGGGGAGCAGCACTCCAGGTAGAGAGAACTGCCTCTGTGCAAACCCTCAGGGGAGGGAGGAGGCCGGTGTGGTGAGGAGAGGGGATCAAAGGGAAGATGACAGGAAGAGGGACGTGGGGCTGTTCCATATAGGATCTTATAAGCTGGGATAAAGATTTTGGATCTCTTGCCCATTAGTTTTTTTCCATTTGCAAGTAGAAGAAATCTTATTGGCATAAACAATAAGCAGGTTAACACTTTCACATGACAAGCAATTCAGAGGCGGGGTGGTGGGGCCTAGTCTTGGGGTGACTGACCCATCTTCTGTCTTCTTAGTTTTCAGATGTTTGATTTAATTTTGGCCAGTGATCCAGAAATGAAATTGCTCTGAGGTTTCTGGGAAAACATTTTTGCGCTAACCCTTTTCCTTCCTATTTGTTTTTGCCTGGGACCAGATGAGATGACTAGTGTTACAGCATCCATTTTGCAACCTGAGGGAAAGGCCATGTGGTAGATTGTATTCTTGATCACATCTATTTGTTCCCCTTCCTTAGGGGAGTATATATCCTCCTCTTTCCACGTGGCTTGCAAAGCTTCTCTGGAGGAGGAACACACTTGGCCTCTTCATTGTGAGACTGGCCCATGTGCTTCTGGCCAAGAGAATGTGAGCAGATATGATGATCTGACCATCTGAGCAGATGCCTTGAATACAGGTGTTCGGCCTCTTTGATGAAAACCCTAATACCAGTAGATGGCATTGCCCTTTTGAGATCTGGTCCTTCAGTCTGGGTCCTCTTTGAGGTCACATAAGGCAGAACCACAGCTGATTGCAGCCTGCATGTCCCTTGAGTGAGCATCACATGTTGTAGTTGAAGGCTACTGAGATTTTGGGCTCATCTGTCACTTCAGCAGAGCTAATGAGTAGAGCCTGGGAAGGAAGGCTCATCAGACTCTCTCTGGAATGTTTCTGCAGCTGCGGTTGGCTTTCTGGCCCCATGGCCAAGATCATTGCTAAGTCAAGGAGCCCAAGGTGGGTTGACTCATGCGTGGTGGCTTCACTGGGTCATGTGTGATGCCTGGAGTGACCCCAAGCAAAGTCCCCTTATGTCTGCATGATTGTTGCCTCAGGTCCAAGTGATCCATGTAGGCAGATCTGATCTTAGGATCCAAGAGCACTTCTTGGAAGCCCTCAGCGGACATCTCCCCCTGCTCCCTGTGCCCTCCTATCTCATTGTCCTGAATGTGCCTTTCCCCAAACTGACCACTTGCATGGGTGGGTGAGACCACCATGATGACCTAGGCAGACTAGAATTCCTGAGCCAGTCATACGGGGCAAGTGGACCTGGGAGCAGCTGGGGTGCTGCAGCATGGGAAGGAGACTCATGGCTGGGTGAGCAGGCCACAGGTCTGCCACAGACCTGCTCGGGAGCCATTCCTGAGCCCCAGACAGGGTTAAGGGCACCACGCCCTCTGCACAGTGCTGGCATCTAGCCACTGCACTTCCGACTGCAGTGCAATGCTGTCATTCCTTGTCAACCCCCCAAAAGAGGTTCACATGCTGTACCTCTGTGTCCCTCAGGGTTGTCCAGAGCCTCTTTGGGTTGCCCAGTACAGATGGAGATGGGGATGTGCTGGAGGAACCAGACCGGAGGAGGCTGGGCAGGGACATGGCTCTCTAGACTGGAAAATATGCCAGGGGAGGGACTTGATGACCTCTGAGTTCCCAGCACCCAGGATTTAGTGGGGGTTCATGAAATGTTCATGGAGTGAATTTATAACCATACGCTCGTATTAGTCAGCTTTCTGGCACTGTGACAGTACTTGAAAGGAGGAAAGGTTTATTTTGGCTGGAGGTTTGGTCCACGGTTGGTGGGCTCTGTCGTCGTTCCTGCCTGTGGCAGGAGAGCTGCTCACCCCATGGTGAATGGGAAGCAGAGGTGGGGCAGGTCCCAGTGTCTCCTTCAAGGCCGGCGTCCAGGGGCCTCAATTCCCCCTAGGAGCCCCCCATCCCGAATGCCCCATCCTGGAGACTAAGCCTTCCACACAGGGGCTCTGGGGGACGGTCAAGGTCCACGTCTAGCAGAGGTGGGGGCTACGCCCTTTGGGGCAGAGCCTCCTTCATTCACCCGGAAGGAGCAGCCTCAGCTCCTTGAAGCAGTTAAACCGGCGGAGGAGTCGGGACTGGGGTTCAAACCCTGACTTCCTCACTCCTGTGGTGTGACCTCTGGCCAGTCAGTGTCCCTTTGAGTCTCCATGGGACTGTAAGACCAGGCTAGTCAACCGTGTGTAAGGAGCACTGACCTAGGGTGAGTGTGACAAGCACTAAGGGAATGGCTAAGCTCCACCATGAGCCACGCTGCCTTCTCACCATCCCCAGGCAGAAGGTGGAGGGGGCAGGCTACTGAGCCCTCTGGGGTCAGGGGGGTCCCTTGGGACAGCACTGGGGGGCAGTCTGTCCATCCTGGTCCTCCTGAGCAGAACACCAATGAATGGGTTCCGACCTCCCAGCAGTGCCAACTCCCCCTGCCCAGGACAAGACAGCCTTTCAAGCTGCCGCCCAGTTAAACCTGGACACCCTGTAAACTGTGTGGCTGGCAGTAGAGGGTCTGTGATTGACAGAGTGCCAGGTTCCTCCCACAGCTTCACGGGATGCTGTGAAGACACCTCTGGGAGAACCTATTTAGGGAAAACTGAATGTGAGACGGGCTTAGTGTTGAGCCAAAGCCCAGATTTCAGCTTCCAGGAACTGGGGCTCTTGGTCCGGGCCAGCTTTATCTGAGGGGAGAGCTGAGCCCAGCCGCTGTGCTGCTTGAGGAAGCCTCGCTCTGAACTGGCCTCTCCCCTTCCTCAGCACACCACTGGCCTCTTACTGGCCTCTTGGGTCATGCATCATTCCTTACAGGCTCCCTTAAGATGCTCTTGGGGGGACTAAAAAGTGTCTGAATTTCTTGTTTGATTGGCAAGTTCGCCTTCCAGGGTTTCTTGGGGGCATCTAGGGGTGCTGGAGCCCTGGAGCAGGGCTGGGGTGATGTCTCAATGTCAGCAAAGCTTCTCTGCATGTTTTCTTGGTCCCCACTGCCCTTCTTCTGTTCCTTCAGAGTCCGCACTCGCTCATGCCCCAGGGCTTTTGCACACGCTGCCCTACCCGCCTGGCATGATCCTCCTCTTAAGCATTGCGTCCTACTCCTCATTCCAATTCAGCCTGTAGTGCTGCCTCAGGGACGCCTCCTCTCACCCACCAGCCGCCCTTCCACCTGCTGGATGCCTTGCCTTCAAGCACCTCAGCTTGGTTGTGATTTGAAGTCCGTGTGTGATCATCATCTCCAACACAGCCTCATAGTTGGCAGAGGGAGAAACGTGCTCTCTGCACTGCTTCCCGGGTGCCCAGTGTGGGGGAAACAGCCTCAGCCGGGTGCCAAACTCCCTTTTGGCCAGCGAGTGAGGGGGAAGCACCCCGAGGGTCTCCGGTGGGGGTCGAACTGAGAGAGGAAGGCCGCCTGGCCAATTTACCATGAACCAGGGGGTCTCGTCTAAGCAAGTACCAATTTATTGAGGGGGTTCACAGGCTTATATAGGAAGGAGGGTCCAGCGGTATCCGGTTTCCAAGCTAAAGAATCGGAAGGGGCTGTCCACCTGGAAACAGTATAGGGTCACTCGGCTAAAGCAGTATGGGAGCAGAGGTCAGCCAATAAAAGCGCGGGGAGGTGGCTTCTCAGGGCAGCCTGATCAGTACTGAGCTGACTGCTCGGCGCCATCTTGTGGCAGGCCCCCACACCCAGCACAGAGGCCCTCGGACGCGTGTTGAGGGAAGCCCCAGGCGAGGCTGGGCTGTGGTCAGAGGGGCCTGGCGGAGGGATTCAACATGGCGGCTGGCGTTCACAGGGGCTCCCTGGCTTGGGATTCAAATAGCCCAAGTCCCGCTTCTCCGTGGGGTCGGTGAAGAGGGGTTCACTGAAACTCAATATTGGACGGTCAGTGTCTTAGAGACTCAGAAATTTGGGGACATGGAACAAAGGCGGCAGACTGCAGTGGACTGGAGCTGGTGGCGGGGAGCAGCCTTACGAGGAGAAGCCTGAGATCAGAAAAGCAGCCTGGCGTAGAGGATGGGGGCTGCACTGTCCCCTGGTGCGGGAGAAGGCCAGGGTTTCCCACGTGGCCGCGGGGAGCTGAGGCGGGGCCGTCACGCCGGGGCGGGGCCTCGCGTCGGGGGCGGGGCCTCGCGTCGGGGGCGGGGCCGGGCCGGCATACTGAGGCGAGGTCTTCTCGAGGCGGCCTCGCTGCCTGGGCTGCTGAGGAGCCGCGAGGACGCCCCCAACAGGGCTGCCAGTCCCGCCAGGCGTTGCGGCGCAGTGCCTAGCCGAATGGGAGTGAACCCGCCACAGAGAAACTGTCCCCAGGGGATGCAAGTGGAAGGCCGAGGGGCCCAGGCCGCTGCTCCCTTGTGACCTGCTGCTCTCGTGTGACCCGCTGAGGCGGTGGGGAACCTGAGCAGGTGGGTTGAACACGCTGGGGGCGGAGCCTGGGAGCGGCTCTGTGGGCAGCCCAGGCGGGGAGGGCAGGCTCGGGCCCCCCGAAAGGCCCCTGAAGGCCCCTGAGGTGCGACCTCCCCCAGAGGTCCCGGCTGCAGGCCTCGGCAACTGAGCTCTTTCCAGAGGGACCGGCCCAGCGAAGCCCCCGGCTGGGTAGACCCGAGTCCCCCTGCTGGGCGAGCATCACCTGGTCTGTGCCAGGAAGTCCAGGACTTCACACCCCACACACTCCTACTAGTGAGAAGGCAGCAGAGAGCTGTTAGGCTGCTTCAGGTGCAGGCCGCTCCAGCCACAACTCGCTGAGGGAGTAGCGCGCAGAGAGGAAGGGTCTGGAGCTGGGGCTCGGTGGCAGAGGGCTTGCCTGGCACGTGTGAGGCTCTGAGTTCAATCCTCAGCCCCGCTTATAAAAAAAATGCTTAAAAAAAAGTGATGAAAAAGAGGAAGGGGTTAACAACCTCCAGCACTCCCTCCCCTATAGCCAAAGAAAAATCAAAGGAAGACAGTGGGCAGGTGGCTGTGGATGTGGCCATCCATTCTCATCGACTGTTTCGGCCACTTTGGTGGAAATGATTTCATTTTTCAGTAAGAATCTTGTGTGTGTTGCTGTGCTGATTGGTGTATACATATATATACACACACACATATTTCTCACTTTTAGCATTTTTAAAAATGGAGTTATTTTTCTTGCATTGTCTTTTGAGCATTAGGGTTTTTGTTTTGTATGTTTTGGTTTTGTTTTACTTTTCCTCTCTTCTGCTAGCAGCTGAATTCTACTTTTTTCCTTTCTCCCTTTACTTTGTTTCTCCCATTTTTCCTCCTGCATTGTAACCATCACCTGCTACATCTCTTCTGCATTCTCTGCTCACTTTTTGAAACTGTAAATTCAGTTCAGTAGTCATGAATTCCTTTAGAGATTAAAAAGGAGAGATCGCAGGCATCACAGAAATACAGATCATTACAGATTATTTTGAAATGTATACTTCAATAAATTAAAAACTTAGTATTTGTCTAGAAATGTATACATTTCTTCTATCTACCAGAACAATCAAGACATAGAACACTGAAACAGAACAGTAACTAATAATGAGATAGAAGCATTAATGAAAAGCCTCCAAACAAAGGAAAGCCCAGGAGCAGCTGGATTCTCAGTTAAATTCCACAACTCAATGGAGTTGTGGCTCAGTGGTAGAGCACTTGCCTAGCATGTGTGAAGCACTGGGTTCAATCCTCAGCACCACATACGAATAAATAAAGGCATTGTGTCCATCTAAAAATAAAAATTAAGAAAAAAAGAATAATGCCACTGCTCCTCAAATTATTCCACGAAATGAAAAGGGGGGGAACACTTCCAAATTCATTCTATGAAGCCAGTATCACACTCATACCAAAACCAGATAAGGACACATTAAGGAGAGGAAATTATAGACCAGCCTCCCTCATGAACTTAGATACAAAAATTCTTGATGAAATATTAGCAAACCATGTTCAACAACATAGGAAGTTATACAACACAACAAAGTTGGTTTTATTCCAGAGATGCAAAGATGGTTTAATATGTGAAAATCAGCCAGTGTAATTCATTACACTAGTAGAAGTAAAGACAAAAATCACTTAGTCGTCTCAAAAGATGCAGGGAAAGCCTTCAACAAAATTCACCCACTCATGATAAAAACACTGAAGAAAGTAGGGATGAAAGGAACCTACCTGCACATCATAAACACTATGTAACTCAAATCCAACATCATAGTTATTGGGGAAAACCTGAAAGCATTTTCTTTAAAATATGGAACAAGACAAGGATGTCCACTTTTACCACTTCTATTTAATATAGTGCTATAAATGCTAGCCAGAGTAATTAGGCAAGAGAAGGAAATAAGGGATAAAAACAGGAAAGGAAGAAGTCAAATTATCACTGCTTTTGGATATGGTCCTATACCTAGAAGATCCAAATACCTCCACCAAAGAATTGCTGGAGCTAATAAATTCAGCAAAGTACCAGATTGCAAAATCAACATACAAAAATAGCTTTCCTATATACCAACAATCAGGAAAAACAATTCCATTTGCAATAGCCTCAAAAAATAAAATACCTAGGAATATATCTAACCAAGGTGGTGAAATACCTCTACAATGAAAACTACAGAGCATTGGAGGAAGAAATTGAAGACATGAGAAGATAAGACCTCTCATGTTCATGGATAGGCAAAATTAATACTGTTAAAATGGCCATACTGCTGGGTGCAGTGGCACGTGCCTGTAATCCCAGCAGCTCGGGAGGCTGATGCAGGAGAATTGAGAGTTCAAAGCCAGCAAAAGCAAGGTGCTAAGCAATTAAATGAGACCCTATCTATCAATAAAATACAAAATAGGGCTGGGAATGTTGCTCACTTCAATCCGCAGTACCCCAGTCACTCCCCCCGCCCTCCTGCCAAATGTCATACTACCAAAAGCAACATACAGGTTTAATACAATCCTCACCAAAATACCAATGACATTTTTCACAGAACTCTAGAAAACCTGTCCTAAAATTCATTAGGAAGAATAGAAAACCCAGAATAGCTAAATCAATCCTGAGTAAGAAGAGTAATAACTGGAGGCATCACAATACTTTGCAAATTACATTACAGAGCTATAGTGATGAAAAACTGCATGGTCCTGGCACAGAACCAAACATACAGACAAACCCAATAACCTGTAGTTATTTCATCCTCAACAAAGGGGCTCAAAACCTACACTGCAGAAAAGACAGTCTTTTTAACAAATAGTGCTGGGAAAATTGGTTATACATATGTAGAAGAATGAAAGTAGACCCTTAACTCTCACCCTGCAGAGAAGTCAACTCAAAATGGAGCATGGACCAGTATAATTGGCGAAATCCTATTGGCATGTTGTGTGCATATATGAATGTATAACAAATCTGGTATAATTACATAGATTCTGGAATTAGACCAGAAACTATGCATCTCCTAGACAAGAATGTAAGGTCAGCACTCCGGTGTATAGGCATAGGCAATGACTTTCTTAATAGGAACCTAAAGCTCAGAAAATAATACCAAGAGTTAATAAATGGGGTAGCATGAAATTAAAAAGCTTTTACATAGCAAAGTAAACAAGAATGTGAATGGAGAACCTACAGAATGGGAGAAAGTCTTTGCTTGCTACTCTTCTGACAGAGGATTAATATCTAGAATATATAAAGAGCTCAAAAACCTTCACCAAAAAAACCCCAATTGATAAATGGGCAAATGAATTAACCAGACACTTCCCAAAAGAAACACAAATAGCCAACAAATACATGAAAAAAAGTTGAACATCATTAGCAATTAGGGAAATGCAAATCAAAACTACACTGAGATTTCATCTCACACCAATGAGAATGGCACTCACCAAGAATACAAATAACAGCTAGAGAGGAGGTGGAGAGAAAGGAACCCTTTCACACTGTTGTACTGTAAATTAGTACAACCGCTATGGAAATCAGCATGGAGATTCTTCGAAAGACTAGACATGAAACCACCATATGACCCAGGTATACCACCCCTCAGCATTTATCCTGAGGAATCAAAGTCCTCATACCACAGTGATACATGTGTACTTATGTTTACAGCAGCATAATTCACAATAGCCATACTATGGAACCAGCCCAGGTGTCCACCAAGAAATGCATAAAGAAAATGTGGAATATATGCACAATGGAGTTTTTTTCAGCCGTAAAGAAGAATGAAATATCATTTGCAAGAAAATGGATGGAACTTGAGATCATCATGTTAAGTGAAATAAGTCAAAGTCAAGGGTCGTGTATTTTCTCTCATGTGCAGAAGCTAGAGAGGAAAAAGGAAAAGAAAGGGGGAGGTAAGGAGAACCTTAGAGAAAAGGGGAGGTAGGTGAACAGGGAGAGGGAAGTGCTGGGGAGGGATGTTGGCCAAATTATAATGTCATATTGTGTGCACGTATGACTGTGTAACAACAAATCTTATCGTCATATACAAATATAATACACCAATAGAAAATGTGGGTAGAAAGTGTAAGAACTGAAATGGGGGAAAAAGAGTGGCTTATTCAGATCTGCTCTCAAGCTGGTCCAGGGTGTGGCCTTCACCTCACAGGGTCAGAGCTTGGTCTGGTCCCTGTCCTTTGCTTTAGAAGACACGAGGCACAGTAAGCACACACAACATTTGTTAAGGGCTTCTAAGAGTGTTATCTGAGCCATCTCAATGTTGTACACACCCGTACTAGTGGTGTGCTATTAATATGAACTTTGAGTGAGGAAACGGGCATAGAGGGTGAGCAGCTTCCTCAAGGTCATATGGGCAGAGGTCACCTTCGCACTCTGAGTGGAGGTCATCAGAGCCCACCCAGCGACGTGCTGTAATACAGCCCCCAGTGGAAACTTGAACCAAGTGTCAACTTTTTAAATTCATTTACAACAAGATGCGAGGCAGCTTTGGCTTCTACCTACTCTGTGCCAGTAGCAATCATCCACCTGCCATCCATTTGCAGGTGTGACCAACAAAAATGCCTTCAAACATCACCAAATATCCCTTGAAGTCAAAACTGTCCCCAATTGGGAACCAGTGCTCCCAATGTTCCTTTTAAATTGCCTCCTCCCTGGAGGCTGAGCCCCACTGAGAGCCAGGTTGTCTTCCCAGCATGCTTAGGAGAGTGGCCACCAGAGATGGGAGCTGTGTCAAGGCTGGCACTTGGAGATAAGTGCAGGCATTTGCAGCTGGAGCATTTAGTGAGTGGGTGCTGTCAGCATCTTTTTCTCCCTTTTCTTGGACTCTGGCTGCTCAGGTCCCACTTTGCCTGTGTCTCTGCCCTGATATGTGTGTGTTGATTTTATAATTATACTTTCAAAAGGAAGCATATGCTAGTTTACAGAGCTTGGCAGCAACTCTAAATAACAAAGTGTCTTTTCTCCCTTTTAGGTGGCTCAGAGAGGCTAGGGTATTTCCCCACAAACACACAGGCTGTGAGACAGAGCTGGCCTCCAACCCCTGGGTCTGTTCAATTGCAAAGTCTGCAGACCTAACCCCCCTGCTGAGCCCAGCTGCCTCTGCTGGGATGAATCTGCATGTTGTAAAGCCCATGACCAGTTCCTGGTGTGGTCAGCAGGCACATGAGCGTGAGCTGCAGTGTGGGTTTGAATTGAGTCCACTCTGGTGGCTGCGCAACCTCAGGTGTGCCTCTCTGAGCCTTGGCCACCTCTAGAGAAGGAAGTAACAGCAGCAGTGGGGCTCTGGGAGGATTAAAGGGTTAATGAGCATGGGGAAGTCAGCACGAGCTGGGACAGCCATGTGTCTGGGTGGGGGGCTGTTTTTGAGTGGTTAGAACAGAAACTGACTCACTGGCTTGTGAAAGCGGTCAGGCTGTCCACGCATGGGGGAAGATAGTGCAGAAGCAGGACTGAGGCTCCTTGGATCTCTGCTTCTCTCCCTTCCCCGTTGACTTCTGCTACGTTGGCCCCTTGTCAGAGCTCCTGGCCCTTCCCGCCTGGACTGTCACATCGCGTTAACCAGTAGAGCAGTCACAAGCCCGGAGGTGAGGCTCAGCACTCCTGATCAGCCCAAGTCCCATCACCTGCCAGTTTCTGAATGGCTGGGCAGTGCTGCCCTTTGTTTGGGCCTGGTCACATGACTCTATCTCTTGGCCTCCAGGGGAGACAACCTTTTTGGAACCAAGTTGTCAAAGGGGGTGTGGTTGCTGAGTGAGGGTGTGGGACGTGTCCACATGACACTAATGTTATCGTCGTCCTCCTTGCTGCTGTTGGTGTCGTCTTGGCTCCTCAGTTCCCTGGGACGACCCTGGTCAGGTCACATGTGTGGGTGTGTGTAAGAGAAGGCTCATTTTCCACCTAATCTGTTTCCCCTTCATTGGTCCAAAGCTGGATGCCAGTAGATATTCTCACAGCGTGTTGGCTAGAGTATCATCACATGACCTCAGCTCCCTGCAAAGAAGACTAGGAAATGGAGTCCCTAGAATCCTCCCCCAGAGCATCCTGCATGCTCATTCCCTCCACTGACTTGACACGGGTGGGTATGATGATATGAGAAGCCAGAAGTTAAGAATAGTGACTAGAAGGTGGAAATGAGAAAAAAAGCTCAGGTCACTGAGTCATTGTGGAGTATCTTTCTGGTCCAGAGGGATTGTTTTGGATTTTATGCAAGCAAGAAATAACTATAATGTTGGAGCCACTGTAGGGGCAGGGGCTGGCTTGTTACAGCAGCTGGTCTTGTACTGACTGACACAGGGTTATCCCTTCTGCTTCCCTTGAGCAGGGCGTGGCTAGGATGGTCCTTCAGCCTCTGTCCTAGTGACAGACTGGGTAGGGGAGGGCTGTGGGAGAATGAGGTCCTCTCAGCAGCAGCTGGTCCCTTGCACCATGCATTGGAAGGAGGTCTGAGAGGCCCCTAGATGATGACCCATCGTCACGGGCCTTTGGCTTCTGTCTTTGATGCCCCAGATAATAAAGTAGGATGCTCTGAGAAAATATTAGCTATCAGTTTAATTGTAAAGCACGAAGGCTCCCTGGAGAGCATGCACAGCGACTTCTACCTTTATGAGCAGTTTTATTACTTGGAATTGCCTGTCAGGATGTTTAAACAGCCCCGCAGAGCATCTGATTGCACCCTTGTAGCCGTTACGTGCCTGTAATGGGTGCTGGACTTCTGAACACCTATTTACTGTGTGGATTTAGTCATCCTGGAGGGCTGATCTCTGGTTAAATAATACATGATTTCAAAATGTCTCCTTACAGTCCTGGTGCCTGGAGCTGTGTCCCCAGTTCCCACATGCTTTCTGACAGAGGTCCACAGGGACAGCCCTGGTTGCCAGGGTCTGAAGCCTCAGTCTGTTGGTTTTCCCAGGGAGCGGGGGTACTGTAGATCTGAGGCCTCATCCTAGATGGTAGACAGTGCACCTGCGTGTGGGGTACGCATTTCCCAGCTGCGCATCTGTGCTAGGAATAACATCCCAGGGCTATGTTATTTTCCTTGCGTTGGGTTCTGTGCTTGGCCCTGGCCCCCAGGTTCTGAGAACGGTGCAGCTTGCTCACTGCTAAAGGAGCCAGAGACCGGTGGTCCTGCTTTCTCCCTAATGTGTTTTGAGCTTCTGTCTGACCCTCAGTTCTCTGAGTATCCTGAAACTTGATTCTCATCTGGTTGCGCGCAGCAGGGTGGTTGCTGACTCCCTATCTCCTCTTCGATCTGTTGTATCAAGAGTCCCTTCCCCTCCCTCAGCGCTGTGGGACCCTCTTCCTTAGCTCAGGTCGTGTGGAGAGGACTGTTAGGCTGTGCAATAGTGTGCCAAGCACTCAGCCTTTCTGGACCTTGTTTAGCCCATCTGTAGTTGAGTGACGACCAGTACTTACTTGGCTGAGGTGCATGACTTGCTCTGGGTGGAATTGTGTCCCCTCCAGAATTCACATATTGAAATCTTAAGCTCCAGTACCTCAGGGTGAGATAAACAGGGCTGTTCAGGTCTAGTTTGTAAAGATGATGTCAGATGGTGGGGCGGGGCACTTTTCCTTATCAAAGAGGGGATTTGAATGGGGACACTGGACACGCCACATGGAGTGTGGAGGTAAGCTGCCACAGAGCAAGGAGCACAGCCATGGCCACAAACCCAGCAGCTGAGGGGAGGTGGGGACAGACCTGACTCAGTGGGAGACGTGGCAGACCCCTGGGTTTCTGCCGACATGTGCCACCAGGGCTGTGAGAAGACGCGTTTCTGTGAAGAGCCATCTGGCGCTGTTCCTGCAGCCTTGGGAGGCTGAAGCTCTCAGAGCCTGGGAACTTGGTGAGGCCTGGTTCCCAGCAGCCCCAGCACTGAGAAAGACACCTGCTGTGAGCATGGCGAGAGCCAGCGTGTGCAACCACCCCCATGGTGGGTGCCCTTCCCACCATGTTTCTCCCATTGTCCAGTGGGACAGGTTCCCAGAGTCCTGTCTTGAGGATACAGAATGGCGGTTCAGGGGTGCAGAATGACTTGCTCAAGTCCAAGCAGGTTGTAAGTGAGGGAGAGAATGAGCAAGCTCAGGTCACTGCTGCCAGGCGGGGACTCCATTGCCCTGTGAAACTTCGGGTACCTGTGAACCTGGGTGTTCTGTAGGTGTAACATCCTAGATGGGGTGCAGCAGCCACCTGTTGGGGTTGGAACAATCTGTGCCGTGGGATGTCCTGTGAGTAGTAACTTTGGCTTCTGCCCCTCTCTGCCAATTCTATCACCTCCCCACAATCCATTTCTAGGTGTGACAACCAAAATCATCTCCAAACATTATGAAATATCTCTTGAAGTTGAAACTGTCCTCAGTTGGGAACCATTGCTCCAATGTCCCTTTATAAATAGCAGCCCATATCACCCAGGGAAAGGGTCATTAGACCAGCAGGGTGTTTCAAGGTGCTTTGGGGAGCCCTGTCCACGATGCTTAACAAATATACCTTGTCTGGTGGTGAAGCTGTTGATGCCATGGCCCTCTGGATGGCAGAGGGCAGGGAAGGGAAGAACCTCCATCTTGATGGGGACATGGCAGTTCCATGGGTGAATGATGGATGACAGCGTGAGGACCTGAAGTCCAGGCTAGGGTGTCATGGCCAACATTTTTCCATGTTGTTACAGATCTTAAAAGCCTGGATGAGGAAAAGTGGGTGCTCAAAAAGGCCCACTAGTGGGGCAGGTAGAGCTAGTTTGTTCCTTTAGCTCACTCTAGCTCCCTCCTGAAGCACTTGCTGGAGTGGCATGGTGGGGAGGGATCTGGCTTAAGAGCTGTGTCTGAGTCACTGGGGAACCTGGGACCCCGTCTCAACATTTCCAAACCTCGTAGCATGCTAGGACTTCAGCACCATAGAGACTGTTGTGAGAATCAGAGGAGCAGCGTCTTGATGGTGTCAAAGCCGGGCCTGGCAGACAGGGAGCTCACCAGATACGTTGCTTTTGTAGACTGTCCTCTCCAGTGGTGGAGCCAGGCTACAGGGGCAGGAAGCATCAAGGACACATTGATCTGGGTTTCCACCTCAGTACCACTGATGTGGAGTCAGATGCTTGTTTGCTGTGCTGTGTTTCCTGGGTCGAGGACATGCCCCTGGCCTCTAACCACTCTCTGCCAGCAGCACCCTTCCTCTGCTGTGACACCACGACCCTCTTGAGCATTAGGGACATTCTTGCTGAGCAAAATCTCTCTTGAGAACTGGTGTTCTGGGTAATCAGCTTCCTTAGGCCCTTCTGCTCAATGCACACTATGATGTCAGCAGCACCTGGGAGCCCCTGGAGAAAGAGACTCTGAGGGGAGCAGCCTCGCTTATCAGAACCTGCCTTTCAGCAGGGGCCCAGCTGAGCCAGATGCACATGCCAGCTCCAGGGCAAACAGAGCATGTCAGTCTCTTCGACCCCAGGACAGGCCACAGAGCAGGTGCTGGCATTGCTGAACGAATGAATAAATGAATTGCTGCAAAACTATGGATTCCTCCCGTAGGACTCCAACAGCCAGCTTCATTGTCTACTGCTGTGCTCTGTGTTGCTGGCTCAGACCCAGCCGAAACTAGTCCTTTATCAAAGTGGCTTCACCCTGCCGTCCTAGCTCATCTTGGTGCTTCCAGATTGGGGGCACTGGGTGGTGGGTGGCAGAGCAAGCCAAGGCAGCCACTGTGGGAAGGGTGTGGAGTCCCGGCATGAGCTCTTGGCTCCCCCATGGTTCCTCCTCCCTTTTCCTTCTGGAGACCCTGATACAGATGGCCTGGGGTGGAGACCTTGAGGCAGGGATTTTAAATGTTTTTCATTGTGAGCTGGGGTTGAGTATATCTAGTTATCTTCTGTATTTCTAGAAGTTTGTATTGCAGTGAGTATAGGACAAGGCACTGGAGGAAGATTCAGTTAAGGCAACTTCAGAATTTTTCTTGTTATATCTCCCAAAGTACAGCAAAGAAAAGTGGAGCAGGTGGGCGAGGTGGGGGAAGGAACACAAGAGCAGGGCGAGGACACTTGTGGAGGGTTTGTGGGTGCTCTTCGTCGTGGGCCCGGGACTGGAGGCTGAACTGTGCCCAAAGCCAACTCATGAAGCCCCTTGCACAGCCAGCCCCCTGTCTCCGATCCAAGGCTGACTTGCAGATTGGACTCCAGTGCTTTCAGAAGCAAGCGGTCCGTGTTGATAGGGCTTAGGATGTCTGCTGAGCCCACTCCAGTGGCAACTTGCTCACTCTTTCTTTAAAAATACGTTTTAGTTATAAGTGGACCTTTATTTTATTTATATGTGGTGCTGACAATTGAACCCAGTGCTTCACACATGTTAGGCAAGTGCTGTACCACTGAGCCACACCCCAGCCTCCATGTCCCACTCTTGATGGTAGTGATGAGCAAGGTCCACAGTGTGGAGAATCCCGTCACTGGGTAGGGCTGCTGAGCTGTGGGTAGCTGAGAGTGCTTCCTGTTGGAAGTGTTTCCTGTTGCTGGCATGTGCCTGTATGCTGCGGAGAATGCAGAACATTTAGAATCAGAGCAGACTCCAGATGATGGCAGAGGCTTGGCCGAAATCCCTGCTGAGCCCCAGTAGCCATCACAGCATGGATGAGCTATTATCCACTCCTGATGAAGATTGATTTTAGAATAACCAGATTCTCAAAGATCTTACTTCTGGAAATCAATTAGATTAATCGGCCTTGTAAAATGACCGTGTGGAGTGTGTTTCAAGGTTACTGGGGAAATTCCAAAGGTACTGGAGTGCTTAGCTGGCTGAGTGTGGTGTGGGCTGTCCTGTCAGTGAGGGATTTGGTTTGGTTGGCAGCGTGGCTTGGACATGGAGCTGAGTCACCTCCCCCCATGAGGGAGGTAGGCAGGAGAGTTTGAGCTCATGGATGCAAGCAGTAGGCTGAGGTGACTCAAGGAGAACAGGAATTGCTGAGACAGTGATGAGGAGCCTACCAGCAGAGGCTGTGTCTCTAGTTCACCCCACTGAACTGATCCTGGCAGGACATGGCTGTCATGTGGGCTGGCCGTGCTGCTCACGCCCCTGGCTTGTCCTGCTGCTGTGTGACTAGCTTTCATTCTGCAGTTTAGAGTATGTGTGGCTGGCTGGCTGGCTGAGCCCAGTCCTGCACCTGCTCCACAGCTGTGAGGCAGGCTGGGGAGGGGGTGGCTGTGTTCAGCTTTCCTATGGGTGATGAGGTTTGTTGCCTAGCAGGTCACATGTAGTAGGACATTTATTAAACATGAGAAGGCTTCAGATGCTAGGTGGCCACCATAAATCACCAATTTTCTGTAGGATGGAATAGACATTCATTTATTCACTCAATCAACCTATTGAACAAAAGAATAAGTACCTTATGGGGCTTACATGCTACTGGGAGAGATGCAGAAAACTGGGTTATAGAGAAGGCACTAACCAATATGGCAGCCACTAGTTACATGACGCTACTTAGATTTAAACAAGTAATTAGATATCCACTTCCTTAGGAAGCCACTTCTCATGTGCTCAGTAGCCACATGTAGCCAATAGCTACTATATTGGACAGCTCATCAATTCAAAATAAAACATCTTTCCTTAATTGTACCAACTCATCTAAATGATCTAAAATTATCACAGGGGAGGTTGTGACGAGGACTCATCCAAACGTGGTCTTGTGAACTGAAGAAATGAGCTCTCTGCCTCCAAAATGCCATGCTGAGATGTGGGATGAAAACCACAGGCATTCTGGTTCAAAGTAGAAGAAAATGGAAGGCAAAAGGGGCCACCAGTCCCAAGTGATTTATATATCTGGATGGAAAATTTCTGGAAGGCTTCAAGCCATAGGCGTAACCTTCTGCTCTGATCTGTAGCTCTGCCCTCTGGGCTCCCGACTCTGCTCTCTGGGTCATCCCTATGCCTTTTTTCTATCACAGCTAGCTTTGCGTCTGAGTAAACTCCATCTGTTTCTTGACTAGAACTCAGAAGTGTTGAGAACCTTTTTCATTTTGTACCTTCTCTTTCCCTTCTAGTCCAAACTGGTGATGTGTCTGCCGGTGTAACTTTCTTTAGAACTTTGTAGATCTCTTGTGTGTGTTACCAGGATTCACACCACTAGACAAGAGGCTCATCCACAGATGTTTCTGAGAGAATCTCTAGCTTTGGCTACCAGTGAGATGGCCAAAGAGGCCATGGGTTTCTACAAAGACTCCTTGGTGACTGAATACTTTGAAATTTTGATCTTTCTGATGAGTTAGCAAAAGGTTTTACAGGCACACACTTGACTTTTTCTCTAGAGGAAACTTTACCAACAGCTAATATCTAATTTTAACATCCTTTGCCTTCTGCATAGGCCAAGAAGTTCCCAAATCATCAACCCCTGGTTCTGTTTTGTGCAACTTTCATTTCTTAAAATATCTCCCTCCTCTCCTCTTTTACTCTAGGTATGAGAGATGGCAAAGCTGCACCCCCAACACTTCTTGGAAAACCCTGAGCTAAATACCTGAGTTCGGCATTTAGAAGGTCTGCTTTTCATAACTGCAGGATACATCTGACTAAGCGTTCTGTCCCTGCATAGCAAGGGTCGTGGTTTCTCTGCTTTGCCTGGGCCTCCCCACCTCCCTCTGAGCACTTGCAGGCAGTCACTTAAGATCCCACTGCTCCAGTTTTTACTCACAGTCTGTTCACGTTGCCCCAGGTATTCTCTAAGGCAATTTGTTTTTGTCTGTGATGCTTCCAACTCCCCTCTGGGCCCCTGTAGCAGTCGTGCCTGTCCATATTTGATGTGCAGACCATCAGCCTGCTCCAGGCAGCCCAGGGTCTTTTGTCGTGCTCCTCAGACTCCTGCCCGCCCCCTGCTGTCCAATTCCACAGGACTGTCCACACTTGTAGGCATTTATTGCAGCAGAACTTCACTTGCAGGTGTTCAAGTTTGTGTGCACGTTCTGCTGTGGCCCTACCTAAGTCACCCTAATAGTTGTTACCATGCAGTTACGTTGGTCAGCAGTCTGGCACAGGTCTCCTGGGGTTGGCAGGTGTGGCAGCTCTCCTTTCCCTCCTGGAGGCTGGAGTGGGGATGGTCTCCCTGCTTATCTGGGTTGCTGGCAGAATTCAGTCCCCATGGTGGGATTGAGGTGCCAATTTTCTTGCTGGCTGTAGCCTGAAGATCATAGAGGCCATTATACTCCTTGGCTCACAGCCGCCTCACTCCATCTTTGCAGCAACGACAGGTCATATTGTTCTCATGTTATATCTCTTTGATTTTATTCTGACCCAGTTGGGAAAAGTGATCTCTGCTTGTAAGGACTTAGGTAATTAGATTGAGATTACTTGGATGATCCCATGTAATCTTATCTCAAGCTCTTTGTCCTTAATCTGCTAAGTCCCCTTTTCCATGTAAGGTAACATAGCCACTGATCCTGGAGATTAAACTGGGGACCTCTTTTGGGAGAACTGTTCTGCCTACAGTAAGAGTTACATAGGGTTTCCCCATGTTTGCTAGGAGCTGTGATTCATTACCAGGTCAGGGTAAGAGTCACAGATACTGAGTATTCCTCAGGGTCCTTGGTGATACCCCTACCTGCACTCTGGAACAGGTAAATTCTGACTCCATAGGCACAAAGCTGTAGTTGGATGGAGCGGGGCATTTATGGAGACTTCAGTAGCCCAGAGTGGGAGAGGGTGGAGGCACAGGCCTGGGGCTGAGTTGGAACTCGTTAGGTGTGGATCCAAATACCAGCCCCTCCACTTGACATTGAACCCTTTGAGCCTTGGCTTTCTGTTTAAAAGGGGGACATTGAAATGCAGTCAGGGCGGCTGTTGGAGGAGTGTGCAGTGTGACTGGCTGTCTGTAGCCTTGATGCTGCACCCTGCACACACAGACTTTATGGGAGGCCTGGGAGGAGTTGGAGATGTGCTGTGACTTGTAAAGTGCTCCTGAGCACAGACAAGACCTGCCTCTCAGACTTCTTGTGTCTGGCTTGGGACTCAATCCTCAGGCACCTGTGGTTCCAGGTGCTTGGTTCAGGGACATGCAGGGAGTAGTGGGGGACACTGGGTCCTGAGGAGGCCCCAAGTGTGAAGGAATCTGGGCTTCATCCCCAAGGAGGGATGTGGGGAGGTCACTTTGTGTCCCTGCTGTTTGCTTTTAAACCCTGTTCTAAGTGAGCAGTGGAAACAGTTAACTTCCAAGTAAGATGAAATTGTGAGAATTTTCTTCTCATCCCCCTGCCCACCAAATTATATTCTTATATTGTACAATAAAAAAGAAACTAAGCCAATTTCAAAAAACCGAAGGCCAAAGTTCTCTCTGATAAGTGCATGATGATCCATAATGGGGGAGGGGCATGGGAAGAATGGAGGAACTTTGGTCAAAGGGGAGGGAAGAAAGGGTAAGGGACATGGGGGCAGGAAAGATGGTGGGATGCAGCAGACAACATTGCCCTAGAGTCATGTATGACTGCACATATGGTGTAACTCTATATTGTGTACAACCAGAGAAATGAAAAGTTGTTCTCCATTTGTGTACAATGAATCAAAATGCATTCTGTTGTCATGTATACCTAATTAGAATAAATAAATTTAAAAAAAACTAAATTAAAACTTTGAATTCTGCTTAGATATATTTGAGCATTATGATCTTGGCAACTTGGATTTATAATCATAAAAATGACAAAGATTCTTTAAAATGACTTTATTTTGGTCATAAGAGAACTATGAACTTAACATTTAAGAAGTAAACAAGCATTTTATGCATGTTTCAAGGAGAGTTTTGGCTTTGACAGGGTAAAATTATTTTTGATTGGAAAAAGCACATTTCAGCATTTAACCAAGATGAAAGTATTACATTACTTCACAGATTTTTTTTTTTCCATCCTGATTTTTGCCAGCCATCTTGGATAGAAGGCATTCTTTTTCTAAAGCTAAAAGACAGATAAGGATGAAGATGTTAAATAGCAAGAATACTGAAAGGCAAGACAAAGGAAGCCAAAACTTTTTTTAAAAAATCAAACGAATCTAGGTTCTAAGACACCATTCGGCACTGCTAAAATATAAGTTTATACCCTTGAGCATAGAATTCTCTGAACCACTGATGCTAGCCACAGGCTGTTCATAGCTTTGCTCGGGAGAAGGGAGGTGGAAGATTCCATGTGTGTGAGTTTGGAGTAAAGATTAGCATAAGTCTGTTGAGCAGCTTTCATTAATACCAGAGAACTTCTCAGAGGTGACATGTATTAAGAAATGTCAAGCTAAATAGTGGGGAATCTCAAACCCATTGGACCTGGGATTCTTTTGATTGCATTAATGCATGGCTCACCAGTTAGACCCTGGTGCTCCAAAACCAGCTTGGAGGAACACTCACATTGCTCTGTGATAAAACTTACGTGAATTTGGAAGAAGTGCTTTAGTGGGACCTTGGGAAACCCATGGTAGTGGAGCCAATGGAGTTTCTCAAATTGTGGGCCCTGAAGCACTTGTGTCTGAGTCACCTGAAGGGGTTGTGGAATGTCCACATCTCTGGGTCTTACCTTAGAGCTACTATATAAGGATCTCTGGGGATAACATACAGGACTCCAAGTTTCTAAACAAACAAACAAACAAAAACCCACATCTATGCTGCCCAAAGTGTGTCCTATGGACCAACAGCTCTGGCGTCACCTGGGAGCTCCTCAGGATGCAGAGTGTCAGCCCCTTCCCAACCAGAGTCTGAATCTGCACATTAAGAAGATCCTGGGGGATGCATATGTGCAGTTAAGGTGGGGAGTACTGGGCCAGAGAATAAAGCATCTAATTTTGTTTTCTATCTTGCTCTAACTAGGTATTTTATTGAAAACAAAACTAAACAAAGAATTCTATTTTGGTTAAAATCATGATTAAGGGGACAGGCCTGGTAATACGTTGGTCACTCCATGGAACGTGATGCTGTGCTGATTGGGGCCTCATATCAGGGTTTGCTGCTTAGAGGTCATCAGAATATTCACTGACTAAGAGAACAGCCTCCTACAGGTTGGTCTCACTGCACACTTGTGGATGTGATGGTGATGGTCAGGTGCAGAGTATGGGACATCTGTCAGGAGCAATTAGCTCTATATGGTGTAACTCCACCTTGCTCTCTATGCCATCTCACAAATTGCTTATAGTCATCTCAGTTTAATAACTCAGGTATTGATTTTGCTGAATGCAGCTACCTTCCTCCCAATCTAGGAAAGCAACAAAAGGGCTGATTTAAAGTGAGCAGAGAAGACCACCCTCTTATTTATAGATGAATTGATTTTTAGCAAGGACAGTTAAAAATGTCAGCTTGAAATACTAGTTTCATGAGTTTTTGAGTAAGTAGGCCCCAATTGTGTGTTATTTCTTTGTAAGTTCTGCAGTTTGGTACTTTACCATCCATGTTAATCAATAAAATAGGGTCCCATAAGGTTTAGTGTCTGCTCAGTGACCCATCCAGGGAACATAATCCAGCAGCTAAACATTGTTTTAAGAGCCACTCTTAAGAGTAGAAGGACCATGCTGGGTGCTCGCCCAGGGATGAAGATGATGCCTGCTACCTCCAGCCAGAGCAGAGGGCCTCACAGTTGATAAAACACTTGGTGTCCCACTCAGGAGGTCGGTCTTGCCTTGGAAGTGTGAAATAGACCACACCTGACTCTGGTCTCATCTACAAACCTTAAACATAGGACTCAAAACCATCCTACTGTTTACAAGCAACTTAACTTCATCCCTGAACAGTGCAAGAAAAAGAAGAAAAAAGTCTGTGCCTAGTGAAAATCTCTCTCCCAAATGAAGCCAAATAAAGACTTTATGGGGTGACATGAAAACTGAAGAAATCCATCGGCCACAGCCGCACTCTGTAGGAGGCGCTAAAGGAAGTCTTACAGGCAAAGATGGATACACGGTGTGGATGTAAAAGAAGGAAAACAGCAGGACTAGTCACAGCATAGATAATAGTCAGGATCATCTCTTGCTGCTTAGGTCATTAGGTCTTGCTGCTTAGGTCACCTTGACTGTTTAAACATAACAACAAGGTTGCACAGTGATTGAGAGAGAGGTAGATGTGCGTGGCCATGGTAACACTGGAGCCAGAAAGAAAAACAGGCCTGGGCAGTGCAAGGTGCTGGTGGTCTACATAGGATATTGCTTGAAGGTAGATTGTGATAAAGAAGGATACTGAAAGCCCTAAATCAACCCCTAAAATAAGAAAAGTCAGAGTCATAGTTAACATGCCAACAAAGAAGATAAAATGGAGTCATTAAAAATAATCCAACAGGCAAAAAGAAGGCAGAAAATGAAGGAAAACAGACCCAAAATGTGGCAAGTAAAAATCAAAATGCAAGCTTCAGAGTCAGCTGTGTCAGTACTCACTGTGAACCCGTATGGCCGAACCCTGATGACCAAAACCCCCTGACAGACTTGAAAAGCAGTAATGAACTATATGCTTAAACACATTTTGAATATTAAGGTATGAATAGATTACAGAAGTAAAACAAAAAGATACACCATGCTAATAATAAGCAGATGAAACCTGAGGTGGCCACAGTAACATCAAACACATTTCAAACAACAGTTTTACCTGGGCATAGAAGGGGCTGTTTGATGATGAGAGGGAGTGGCTGTCAGGAGGACTCGGGAACCCACGCGTTTGTGCATCATGTGACAGAACCAAGCACATGAGGCACAGCTGATCCACATGCAAGGAAAGATAGGCCACACCTGCAAGGGTTGTAAGCAGAACTAGTCTGATTCAGAATTGCAGTGGCTGTACCAATATACTCTCCTTACAACATCTGACATGAAATGTGGAAAGAAAGTCACTGGTAGACAAAGGCCCAAATGGCACAGCCAACCAGTTTGACCCAACTGACAAAGAGCGCTCTCCTTGACAGCAATAGACATGGGATCTTCTCAAGAGCTTTCAGAACATTTGCCAACATAAATGACATTCTGCACCATAGAACAGTCTCAGTGCCTCCAGAATGGTGCAGGCCATTCACCGTCTGTTCTGTGGGCCCAACAGAATTAAGTCAGAAATGGATGACAGAAGGAACTCTGGAAACCTCCAGGTGTTTAGAAACTAACCAACATATTCTAATAACCCACCAGTGGAAAAGAAACCAAAGGGGCATTATAAATTACTTTGAATTGAATGAAAATGAAATGACACATGGCAAAATATAGTGCGATGCTATAAAAGGGTAAATTTTCAGCTCTAATTAGACAAGGAAGTTCTCCAGGTTAAGAAATGAGGAGGAAAAAAACAAATAGAATTCATAGTAAGCAGAAAAACATTATAAAGATTAGAGTGAAAATCAATAAAACAAAAAATAGAAAATCAGTGAAATCAATAGCTGATTCTTTAAGAAGATGGATTACTTGAGAAATATCCAGCCAGAGTGATCAGGACAAAAAAGAACATCAAACATTGAAAGTATATCTACATATGAGAGTTTGTATCTATAGATTAAAGATACTAAGGGAACAATTTTATACCTATAAATTTGAAAAATCAGATGAAATGTATAAATTTCTTGAAAGATACAAACTACCAAAGCCACTCAATATGTAGGTAATTTGACTAACCTTTTATCTATTTTTGAAGCTTGAATTTGTAGTTAAGAATGTTCCTCCAAAGGAAAATCCAGATCCATATGGCTTTTTGTTAAATTTTAATAAAATTTAAGAAAAATGAAACTAATTCCATAAAACTATACCAGTGAATTAGAGTGTTTATGGTCTGAATCTGGAATGTTTCCCAAAGGTGCATGTATTGAAGGCTGGATTTCCGATGCAACAGTGTTCAGAGATGGGCTTTGGGGAAGTGATGGGATCATGACAGCTCTTAAATCATCATTGGATTGATCCATTAATTGATTAGTAACAGAGTGGACTGCTAGGAGGTGGTGGAAATTATAGAAGGTGGGACCTGGTTGAAGGGGGTGGGTCCTTGGAAGCATGCCTTTGAGGACAATATCCTGTCCCTGGTCTCTGGTCCCTTCTCTGCTTCCTAGCCACCATGAGAGGAGCAGCTCTGTTCTGCCATATGCTTCCCCCCATGAGTTCTTCATCCCATAAACTCACTGTGATGGGGCCAAGCAGCTATGTACTAAAACTTTTGAAACCAAGAGTCAAATCTTTCCTCTTTTAAGTTGATTTTCTCAGGTATTCTGTTTCAACCATGAAAAACTGACGAACACAGTTACCTAATTTATTTTATGAGACCAGTATTACCCTGATACCAAAAACTGACAAAGAAATCTCAAGAAAATAAAACTACAGACCATCCCTCATGAATATAGATGCAAATATGATAAACAAAAATTTAGCAAACCAAATTCAATGATACATAAAAGGGATAATATATCATGGCCCAAGGTGGTTTATGCTGGGCTGGTTTGACATTCAAACATCAATTCATGTAATTCATCATTTTAAGAAATAAAAAGTGAAAAACTCATGATTATCTCAATGGACACAGAATATTTTTCAGAACCTAACATACATACCTGATTTAAAACAACTAACCAAGAATGAATAGAAGGGAATGTCCTCACTTGATAAAATTCATCTATGAAAAAACCCTCTTCTGTATACTTAGAGAGACTGAATGTCTAAGACGAGCAACAAGACACAGGTGCTTGCTCATGAACCTCCTATTCCACACTGTGGTTTGATAAAAGTCACTATCACATACAAGAGAAACATGGAACCCAGAGCGGAAAGGAAGAAATCACCCTGTCCTTATTTGCAGATGAGAAGATGATCTATGTGAAAATCCAATGAGGTCTAAAAAACAATTTGGAGTTAATGAGTTTTTCAAGGTTGCAGGACAATAAGATCATTACACAAAAGCAGTTATTTTTCTGTATGCCAGCAACAACCAACCAGAAACTGAGGTACAAAATAAATACCATCTACAATAACATCAAAGGATGTGGACTACTTACAGACAAGTCTAAGATTTTCACACTAAAAACACTGGAGAGTGAAATTAATGAGGAACTAAGTGGAGAGATGCTTAGAAGTCAGAACATTGTGTTCTTTCTTCCAAATTGACCTACAAATTCCGTGCAATCCAAATTTAATGTCAAAAAGGCTATTTTGGGGGGAGGAGGTGTAGAAATTAATATGCTGATTCTCAAATTTAAACAGATGTTGTAAAACTAGCAGAGCCAAAGAAGCTTTGAAAAAGACAGCAAAGTTGGAGGGCTGACATTATCTGAGTTCGAGATTTATTATAAAGCTGTAGTAATCTTGGCAGAGTCGTATTGACATCAAGCTAGATGTTTAGATCAATGGAACTGTGAAGGAAGTCCATGGAAACAGTCTTTTCAGCAGATGATGCTGGGATAATTGGATATCTGGATGCAGACAAATGAACTTCAGTCTATGTCTTGCAGCATCTACAAAAAATAACTGAAAATGTGTCATATGTAAACCTAAATCTATAAACCATATAGGAAATACCATAGTAGGAAAAATCTGTGTGACAAAGCCTTCTTAAATTTGTCACCAAAAGCAAGACCCGCTTAAAATTGATGAATACAACTCTGTCAAAATTAAACACTCTGCTCTTTTGAGTAACATTGTTAAGAGAATGACAAGCTACAGTCTGGGAGAAAATACTTGGAAAGTATATATTTGATAAAGGACTAGAATATTGAAGATTTTTAAAACTAGTACAAGAACCTGCAATAAAACAACGATGAAATATTTGAACAGACGCAATTAGGTGTATGTGGAAAATAATCACATGAAAAAATGCTCAACATCCTATTCATTAGAGAAATGCAGATTAAAACCACAACACAGTACCACTGTGTGTGTGTCTGCATCGCTAGCCCTGAGAAGACTGACCACAGGGTGTATCAGTGAGGATCTTGAGACCTGGAACACGGGAGGACTGTCAAGTGGTGTCACCACTCTGGAAAGTCGGTTGGTGGTTTCTTACCTGGAGAGACATCTGCCTCCTATGGGACCCAGGCATTTCACTCTAGAGGTATTTCCCAGAGAGAAAGGAGATCATGTACCTGAACACACATGCATGAATGCTCATAGTGGGTTTACTTGTAGTTGTCAAAAACTGGAAACAACCCCATGTCTATCAATAGGTGAATGGAGAAAACAGTTTAGGGCATGTGCCTACAATAAAATGCTTTTCAGCAGTAAGAGGAGCGAACTCTTTCTAGAGGCAGCAACATCAATGAATATCCAAGGCTTTCTGCTGAGTCAAAGATGCCAGATAGAAAAGACTACATATCTCATGTTCCTGTTTATACAAATTCTAAAAAATCTCCAAATAATCAGATTGCTGTTCTTTGGGGGTGGAGTGGGGGTTCAGGACGTGTGAGAGGAAAGGTTATAGAGGGGCATAAGGAACTTTTGGGCATGAAGGATATTTTACTGTCACAAGTGCGTTGACGGTTTTCAGATGTGTGTGTGTGTCATAATCCCCAAGCTGTGCACTTGACCACTAAATTCAGCCTTTCAGTGAAGCTGCCTGAGGTGTCATGGATCAGGTGAAGACAGGCTGGAACCAAGGATAAGGGAAGGACCACCAGGCACTTCTGCCAAAGGATGCAGCCTCTGCATTGTACATCTGCTCTTTGCTGTTTCCAAAAATTGTCTTTCATGAATAGCAAGGGGGAGTGATAACATTTAACTCAAATTGGCCACGGAGCAGTGGAACGTGGATCCCATCGTCAGAAGGACGCCCTCCTGGGGGAGCCCAGCATTCAAAGATTGCGTGCGTGCATTCCTGGCATCCCATTGCGCTGGTTGTCTGGGAGGTGGCTGTAAGCAAGTGGCAGCATTGTCCAGGAGGGATGGAGAGGCCCCTCTTCTCATCATGGCACTCTCTGAACTTGACCCTTCTGGAGTGAGCCTCCTTATCTGGAAGCTGGGTCTTCTCCTCCATGCAGGACCCCCGACAACTGTGATCTTATGGGTGAGAATGATCAGAAGGAATTTTACCATATTGGAGTTGTCCTTACAGGTGATAATGCTTAGGAATGCTTTGCTAGATGACTTAGCAAGACAGTTACACATGCAGATGTGACAAAGGGGAAGGATGCTGTGCCATAAGGTGACACGGCTATTCTTAAGAGTCACCGTGTTGTGCAGAATTGCATAGTAAGACCAGATGTGAAAATGGGGACAGGGTTGGACACGGCATTCAAAAACTTCAGCAATGAAGCATTAGAAAGAGGCAGATGCCTTGTAAAAGCAGTGGCACAGTGTGATACGTGCTTGAGGGTCAAGAAACATATCTACTATAACAAATACCACTTTGCCTTGAAATGTCCTGAAGCTTGGTGTGGATGTGGGCATTGGAGGGGACGTGCTTTGTGAGTCAGTGCGCTTTGTGAAGCAGGGTTGTCTGCAGTCAGTGGAATCTTGCGACCCCGTGTGGATGGGTATGGACTGAGCATGTTTGCGTGTGCATGCAAAGAAACACTGGCTTAGTTTTCATATTTCTAGGTGTCGTGGCTCAGCTGGCTACAGCTTTCTGTGTTCACCTAGTGTTTCTCACAGATGAAATCATGCATAAGAAATTGCAAAATATGTTATGCTGAAATTGTTCCCTAATGTATCAGTAGCCTTGGAACAAATTCACATTTCCAAAACAAGAGTTGCTATGGAACTGATCCTGCACTGTGCAGACGCCCTGGGAAGGGGTGTTGGTGGAAGATAAGGTCGGGGAGGGCTGTGCTGAAAGCTCTTGAGAACACCACGTCCTGGGACCAACCGTTTGTTTTGCTGCTGCTGATTAACTCGGAGCCTTTGGGCCCACCAGCCCATATTGCCCTGTTTTTCCTGCTGGCATTATTGCATGGAAGGGAAGGGAATGGCCGTTCATCCTGTGGCTGCTTGAGTTGCCCTGGGCTCTACTAACTGCTCAGTTGGCTCTATAAGCCACAGAAGTGGGCAGAGGGGACCCAGAGGAGCCGGTGTTCAGGTCAGCTGTCCCTTGACCCAGAACCAGACAGTTATATAGAAAACTGATTCCCAAGCATTGTTATTTCAGACTTGTAACATTAAAAAAAGAAATAATTGAAAGCAATGACACAATGTTGCCATTTTAACCAACAGATTTGTATTGTTTTCTTGAGCACCTACTAGGCATCATGTACCATTTAAGGTTAGCAAATAAAACAGGCCAATATCCCTGCCATGTGGCATTCATATGGGAAAGTTACACAAATGATATGTCATTTTTCCCACTAAGGGCACAGGGATGAACACATCAGCAATAATAATAAAAACTCATGCTTTCATCTCAGAAAAGAATGAAGTCATCCTTATTTTCAAAGGGCATCTTCATACCAAGTGCACGGGGCTAACATAATGTCGGAATAAAGGACTGGCCTTTTCAGAAAGTAGTACATCCACTTACCGATTCTTGGAAACCTCAGCAGAAGAGCAAGGGAAGGCCAAGCTGTGAGAGGGGATGGTGTTGTCTTTGTGTCCTTCCTGCAAAACTTCATTGCCTATTAAAGCTCCAGGAGCTACATGGAGCCACCCTGAGCCACCCTGTGGTCCTGCCTTGCTGGGACTTTTCTCGTGTTCCTTTTGCCTGTTTCCCCTCTTGCCTCTTGAAAGTTGAGGGTCATTTCCTTCTGCTTTAATAAGCACGTCGTTTCCCCATCTGCCCAGGCCAAACATTCAACATGGGCTGTTTATGTGCAATTGCTTGGCATATCACAGGCTGCAGCCTCTGCTGAGGCAATGGCGCCCTGGGTGGGTCCCGGGCATGTGCAGGACCACGATCCCCAATGCTGCTGGGTTGTCAGACCCAGGGATGCCACTACTGCTGCTGGTATAGTTAGAGTGATTCCCACAAGCCCCTCTTGATACCCCTGAGGTGTGGCACTATAGCCAGGGGGAGCGCTGGCTGCCTTTTATATTTAGAAACAGATCAGGAGTGCCTCTGAATGCTGCCCTCTGGGACTAACTCTCCAGCAGTTGACTTTTATACAGCAGTTGAGTATATGTGTTTGGGGCCCATGGGCCTGGGTTCCCATCTCACCTCTTGTTCTCATTAATTGTGAGTTTTTAAATTTTTCTAAGCTTTGGCTTCCTCATTTAAGGATATGAATAATAACTCGGAGGACCCCATAGTGTTCAGGTGAAATTTAAATAAGATAATGTAGTCATCAGTTTGTTACATGGTCAGAACTTGATGCATGCTGGCTTAGCCACAAGTTTGGGGCAGCTCCTCCGAGATGAGCTTACCTGGTGGTCCTAGTATCTGGGTGATTCTGTCTCTTTGGACTCAGAGTAGTTGGTTATTGGCCGTTTAATCATATGCTGTCTTCTAGGGGGTTCGCACATTGATTGTGCCTGTCTAATTTTCCATGAGTTTTTGATCTCTTCTTATTGAGTATTGAGCCAGGCAGTTTTCAAACATTACTGTGCTTAATACTCACGTCAGCCCTAAGAGATGGGATATTATTTGATTTTTCAGATAAGGAAACTGCAGATCAGGGAAGTTTAGTAAGCTGTCCCAAGCTGCACAGCTAGTCAAAGGCACAGCAGTGGATAGACAGCTGTCTTTTCTCTCTGCCCTAAGTTATATCACAAACTTGGAGAGCAGAGGTCAGATGCGCTGTACTGTTTATAATTGTAGGAGGGTCAGCAATTTAATAGAACTGGAAGTTGAGGCAGGTAGAGAAGACCTAGCCTGCTAGTCCTCCCTTCAGAGAGCTGCTGAGTAGGCGAATTCCACGTCCCAGTGGTATATCAGGACTCCCCTTTGGAATGGGCTGCTAATGACAATGTAGGTGCTAAACAGACATGCCCCAGTCTTTGCAGTAGTGAGTCCTTTGAAAAGGAATAAAAGGTTGGTGTTTTCCTGTCTTGATGTATATCTCCAGGCTCTCCCAACCTGGGGCTAGAGTTCAAAAGGCAATGTGTGTGCCGGGTTTCAGGATATTTAAGAACTGTGCATTAGGGTAAAACTATCAAATAAGAGGTTCTGTCTTTCCATTGCATCCAATTGAAAAAGATGTGCATACAATGAAATGGTTTCCACATAATGAAGTCAACAAAATGCCAGTGGGGTTGAATTTACCTGTCCTTGCTCATGTCTGGGTGTCCTGGGGATGGGCGAGAGGATGCTTGAGTGAGTGACAAGCTGAAGGCAGGCCTCATTGTATTCAACGCTTTCTTACACTAGATGTTCTATTGATAGCAGTGACCTTAAGGCATAAAGCCTTCTAAAAATATCATTATATTATTTTATAGAATACATAAGTATGTATTCTATAAAATACATATTCTATAAAATACATAAATATGTATTCTATAAAATTGTTACATGTTTTAAAAATAAAGTTAAAATCCTTTCCCTATATTTTCAGAAGTGCCTGTTCTAAAATATTTAAAATTATCAATTAAAATTAAAAGGAAAAATACAAGTCACATCAGAAGTTACATGAACATTTTAATGGCACTGATCATTTTACCTAGTTTTTGGCAACATTAGTGTCACTGTACTTTTCTATGAGAAGTCTACCCATCATTCTAGGACTTGACGTCCCTCTGGTAGCAGGTGTAAGGAATCGGTGCCCTGTTTTGTGCTTATACACCCCCCACACACATTTAAAGCATGGCCTTGGTTAGTATTGCAGCTGTCCCCAGATGCCCATTTGTGGACATCACAGGAGTCATGAACGGGGACACAGAGGGACGCGGGGAGCAAATGCTGGTGTGCTATGTGACATGGTTGACAGGGCCATTCGTTTGTCCTTTTTCTTGCTCAGAGTCTCCCCATCTCCTGGGCTGCCATCTCCAAGGCCATGGCCTCTCCAACCACAGACCTGGGGGTTGGGGCGGGGCTTGTGGACCTGAGCGCCTCTGGTTTCAAGGCCAGTGCAGAGACCATTTCCTTGGGCCCTGAGCAGTGTTAGCTGTGAGTGGTGACTGTGGTGCCAGACTGTGCTGGGGGCAGCCTGACAGCCAGGTCCCAGAGGGTGTAACTTCTTTAATAAATTGACTCTTTGTGCATTTGTGACAGTTGGGGGCACAGGGTGGAAGCCCCTCTGGCCTGGGTCTAGCCATCTCTACTATGGCTGTGGTCAGTTTCAGTTCAGTGGACAGAACAGCTAGGAGGAACCTGGAGGGTCACTGTGAATCTGGAATGGGTGCATGTTCTGTCCATCTCCCTGGGGATGGCTTCAGCCCTGGTGCACTGTCCATCTGTCCATCTCCTGGGGATGGCTTTACCTCTGGTGCACTGTCCATCTGTCCATCTTCCTGGGATTGGCTTCACCCTTGCTGCACCGTCCAGGTGGTCCTCCTTTGTGGGCCAGTAGCATTCTCTCTGATTCTGTTGGTAAAATGACACATTTACCTTGTGACCTGAGGATTTCCTAAATGGGGGCAAGGCTTTTAAAATGGGGCTCATGCAGAACAGAATGTGCCAAAATGTGGCCGGATAGGTGATCTGATAATGCTGGATGGACAGACGGGGGGGGGGGGGGGGATAAATAAGGGAAAATATGAGCCTCTGGAGTTACCTTGGAGCTGGGGTTTTATGGCTGTCTCACCATAAAGGATGTGCACTATCCCCAGGGTTTTGACTGTCTGAGCAGGTCGGTTGGAGGAGATGATAGTTTATGGTTAAGCTGGACACTGGCTTCGGTGGGGTGGACCTGAAGAGACAGGACATGTGAAAAGCAGCCCTGAACAAGAGGTGCCATCTTTGAGCCATTTCCTATTTTCATGTTGGGCACACTCAGTGATGCTTGGGTGCAGTGGTGCAGGCAGCATGGAATGGGCCCATGCTGCAGAATGGAGGGGCTGGGGAAAGCCCTCGCCACCAGGGGACCCTGCAGGCCTGCTGCCTGTCAAACTGTTCACCTACTGCCATTCTCAGCCAGGCACTGATTAGGACCAGGGCAAGCTGGTCCTGCAGCTTGGAGGTTATTCTGGAGGAAGGGGCCTTGTGTAAGTGAATGGGGCCTACATTTTTAAGCAAAATTATTACAGTAAAACTTTGCTCCTGTATGGTGGCAGGCTTCATTTGTAGCTCCTGAAGTGAGTGTTGAAGAAGGGAAGGGGAAGCCTTTGATAATGTGCACAGGTTCATTGGAAGGGCCTTTCTGTGTGTTTACACTTAAGCCAGAGCACTAGAGTTTACACCCAGTCCATGCTTGTTAAAGAACACATCTCTCATTGTTTCGTAGGTCTGCAGAGAGATCCTGCTCACCTTAATGGAGGCTTTGCTTTGCCTAAAGAGTTATTCTAAGCTGCCATAGACAGAGTGTTATCAAAGGAACCTCAGGGTAAATGGTGACAGTGGTGACTGGCTCTAGGGGTGCCTGCCGCCCTCCCTGGTAGCTGTGGAAATTGAGCTGTCAGACAAGGAAGAGGAAATGCTGCTTTGTTCTACGGCTCACACTCCCACAGGCAACGTTTCCAGGCCATTTGACATGAGTTCACAGAATGGGAAAATATTTGTCTTTTTTCCCCCCTTTTAAAAACTTTCTCTTTTTTTCTTTGCTCTTTGGTAAGTAGGAAGTGACAGCTCTCCAGGACAGCTTCCTATATGTTGGCAGGGAGGCGTTTAGCAGGGTGGCTGGTGGTGCCAGCCCCATCACCATGGGATTACTGTGCCTCTGCCCCAGCCTCTCACCCTAGTCACCTTCAAAGTAGTGCTCCCCAGAGTGTTTCTGGGGACATTTAGTCCACTGGTTGCTCCAGGAAAAAAGACACTGTGAGAGGAAGTGTTCTGTGGCCAGATAAATGGGAGAAACCCTGCGTGCTGTGCTTATTTCCCTGCGGTGAGCGTGTACTTCATAGTCGGCAGAAAGCTCTGAGGATTCCTGCAGGCATGGACTGGATTGGCTTTGTTGAAGCTAGAGGGTCCCCAAATCAATCTGCATTTTCTAAACTTTATGAAAGAGCTGAGTTTCTCCCACGTACCTGCCACTTCAGAAGGTGGTGGTGAGTGCAGCAGGCAGGCCTCAGGCAGCCCCATGAAGCTCGTATGTGGGGAGCAAACAGATAAAGGGACAAGACGGGGAAGAATCACACCTGGTGACATGAAATGAAGAAGAGCAGGCACTACAGTGAGGAACAGCAGCTGGGGTGGACCGGCAGGGCCCGGAGGGCGGCTCCAGGAGGCAACTCACAGTTGAGAACCAAAGTCGAAGGAGGGGGAAGATGTGAAGTGTGGCAGAAAGAGACGGGGGCACGTGTGCAGCAGCACTAGGCAGAACCTTGCCTGTCCTCGGCCACGTTTAGGACTGTGGCCTGGACCGCTGTCCCCCAGACTAGGACAGTTTCTGAGACATATGCAGAGGGCCTGGGACAAAGCAGACCCACAGAATCAGTCCTTTTCCTTGCCAGGAGGATTCTGAACATGGCCTCCTGGAAAGGCCCCAGTCTCGACAGGCTCTGTTGCTGCCGTCATCTCAGTTACAACGTGGTGGTGGTGGGGGACTCTGAGACTGCCACCTCCCTCACAGAGCCAAGTGTTGCCCTTGTGGTATTATGGGGCAGACTGCTCAGAAAACACACCAAGTGCCAGTGATATCCAAACTAGACAGTCTTTATTAGCCGGCTGGTCCCAGTGATGCCTTTATTAGCTGGCTGGCGGCTGCTTCCTGCGGGACCTGAACTGTCTCCGTAGGGAACAGCATCAAGCCTGAGCATTTCAGGGTATGTAGAGGCAAAGACCACATCCTGGTTGGCATAGCTGAATTGAGCTGTTAGCAAAGCAGTGTTTGTGAGGCAGTGCGTGCATTCTGCGCACATTCTGTACTTTCCACGATCATTTATAATCGACAAAGCTCTGGGTTCAGCACAGGGTCACAAGGAACTAAAGGCTCTAAGATAGAGTCACTCATGTTAACCTTGTCCCCAACAGTGGCTAGGAGGAGGCCACTGGAGGCCCTGGCACAGTAGGTCTTAAGCCCAGGTGTGTGAAGCATGCCAAGAAGGCACAGGAGGTGACCAGGACTCCTGGGTCTTCCTGGAACTCCTCAAAACCACAGTGGTTGTGCTCGGAAGAGCCTGGAGCTGGCCAGGCCCCCGAAGAAGTCTAAGCTTCTCACATATGGTCAGTCTGAGAAGATTCACCTAGCCAGGGACCCCTAGCTGGAAAAATCAGGTGTACAGAAAAGTGGGCAGAGCCCCTTGCTGCTCGGCAATGTGCAAGGCATTCCCCTCCCCTGGCCTCTGCTGTGGAAGAACGCTGGTGTGTTTTGATTTCCACACTTTGTTAGGTATGTCTTATGGTCAGCAATAAACTTGGATTTACAAGCCATTTTTCTAAGGACGTGGTGTGGCCATGATCCTAAATCTGAAATATGGCAGCAGGTGTGATAATGCTTGGGAAATGGACTTATTTGTGACCTCTTAAAATAATAAAAGCAAGAGCAGAGAGTTTCTCTAGGTCGATGAAATCCACCCCACTAGACGCCTGTCAGGGTTGGAGCTTGGCCCTCCAGTTGGGGGCTCCACATTCCTTCCTAGAACCTGGCCTCATTCCCAGTCCTTCAGGATCTTCCCTCTAGGACCTTGAGTCTGTCTTCTCTTGGAAGTCACTGTCAGTTTCCTCATTTATCCCCTTGAAATAGAAATAAATTCCCTGCATCTCTTTCTTGGCGCTGATGTCCGATCACGCAGCCCTCAGCTCTCCTCGTGACACCCAGCCCCTGGTCTGGTGCGCAGCTACTTCAGCTACATGCTGTGGCTTTCCCCAGGCTGGACCCGCCTGCCCATCCACCTCTGTCTCCCCCTCGCTCTCCTGGTTACTGTCCTCAGGCCTTCCTGAAATCCCTCCATTCTGCCTCCCTGTAGCTTTATTAACAGGGTCTGTTCTTATCTGGATGATCTTACTGTTTTGTTTTTTTTTTTTTAATTTTTTTTTAGTTGTAGATGGACACAATGTCTTTATTTTATTGCTTTGTATGTGGTGCTGAGGATCGAACCCAGGGCCTCACGCGTGCGAGGCAAGCGCTCTACCACTGAGCTACAATCCCAGCCCCCCTCTTTTTATTTTTAATTTTGGGGGTCTTGCTAAGTTACCCCTGCTGGCCTTAAACTTGGAATCCTCCTGCCTCAGCCTCTCAAGTCACTGGGATTACAGGCTTGTGCCACAACACTCAGTGCCTTAAGTGATTTTTTAAACCTACCTACCTTCTCCTATTTTAATCCAAAGATCTCAGGAGTGGTCTTTGCTGATCCTCTTCTTTTGCCTCAGTTTTCTGCAGTTTGCATCTGGGACTGCCAGTTGACCTTTCTGGGCAAGCACCTGTGAACGCCTTGCTGCCATACCTCACAGTCACTCACCAGTGCTTCTCCCAACTTGTCTGCGTGGCCCTAATGGTGGCGGGCAGTCCTCCTTGACGCTGTCCTGTGGTGGCAGCCAGGTGCCCAGGTCTTGCTGCATTAGGCATAGCAACACAGAGGCATTTTGGTGAGGAGATAAGAGGAGATTTCACGGGGTAGTGACCTCGATTTGGGGAGTGGGACTCAACCTCATGAAAAGAATTTCATAAAAGTTTTATGCAATTTTGGGATTTATAAATTTCTACATTCATTCTATCATTTCTGTTTACCCCCAACAGAGCACTGTACCTGCCCGTGCCCTTAGGGCATATAGAGAGAGTGAACACGTTATGGGGCGGGGATGTTCACACACATTACTATTTCCAGGACACTTGAGCAGATTGCTTTATTTCCTATGGGTAAAACTCACTTAAAAAATACATAGTTACTGATTTCAGTTAATTCTATATCCTCATTCAGACAATAATCTTGAGGTGTCAAAAGACATAGATAAAAAGGGGAATTGTAGCTTTATTTAATTTTTTTCTCTATAAACTCAAAAATTCTTAATTCTGTCTTTTGAATTCCAGGTAGTAGAAACAGATGTGCTCTTCCTTGTTTGCCCCCAGATATTTCTGGAAGCAGATCTCGTTTAGCTGAACTATTTTAAATCAGCTGGAAATAAAATGTACAAAAGAAAACCATTGTGTAAATGCAAGGTGGTGTTAGACCTCAGGGACGAGGACAATGTAAGCCTTTGAGTGCGTTTCCAATTCTGATAGTAGAGCTCTGTAAATTATTACCAATGACGCACCTTGATGCTTCACCCCAGTGTTCTCTTCTCATCTCTGTGAGGTTCCTTCGTCCTCCCCAGGACTGTCTGGTCCCTTCTTTGGGGTAATAGCAGATTTCAGTGCACTGGCTGAGCCCTCAGATGTATGTCACTAGAAATTACTTGAAGACTGTGGACTTTACAACTTCAGTTTAGGATGATGGCCCTGGAATTAATGGCACATTTTCTTCCAAATATATCCTGCCCATTGAAACATTGGAGTCCACCTGCTCTTATTATTTCTAGTGTCATTTGTTAGCTAATTAGTGGATGTCTCCATTCATCCACACCCCTACCATGGAGGTAGGGGTGTGAGGACACAGGGAAGAGCCTCTTGCTGGTTATCTTTTGTTTCTAGGGTGGGAAGCTTTGAAATCCTGGCACTCATTTTGTCTCTCGTTCAAAGGCAGAGTTCTTCCCGAGCTCGTGGCAAGGTTAGAATGACCTCTCAGCACTGAGGAGAAAGAAAGATTTGATGGAGCAGATTTATTTCTGCTCCATCCAAGTTTATTTCCGAGGACACCATCCATGGCAAAGTGTGGTAATTGGCAGTCTGCAGTGATCTGTCAAGTTAGACCCAGAGCCCCCAGCAATTCCACTTTGCAGTCAGACTGCTGACAGAGTAGACTGCATTTTTGTAGATGGTGGAGCTGCCTGGGTCAGGCCTCAGTGAAAGAGCCTCTTGGTCTTGTCACCTTTGGTTATGTATTAGATCAGAGCTTTGATGGGAGATGTGGCTGTCAGGGTCACAGCAAGCATGGGGTCAGTGGGAGAGGGAGTGAGGGACAGAGGAGGGCAGGTGGCTCCTGGCATTGGAGGGTCATACACTCTGGCGCCACTGACCTTGCCTTTCCAAGGACAGACTGGTAACCCAATGGCACCTCACCAGAAAGACACCTGTCTCCGCCCACAGGAATGCTGACCAGGAGGATAGTGTTCATCCCCAGACATAAGGATGCTGGCCTTGATCTCCAAAGTCCACTGGACAGCTCTAGGGAGTCCTTCATGTGCTGTTCCAGTGGACAGCTGGCCCCATTTCCTATTCCTGGAACAGGTGCCTCTCTGTCCTCCTTTTTTTTTTTTGTCCTTAAATGACAGCTTTACTGAGATATAATGCACAAAATACAAGGCACTCACTTTAAGGTATATGATTCAATCATTTCTAGTATATTCACAGAGTTGTGCAAATATTACCCCATGAATTTTAGAACATTTTCATCACCTGAGAAGAAAGCTCATATCTTCTAGCAGATGCCTCCCATTTCCCATCCTCCTCTTGGCTCCTGGCAACCACAGATCTGCTTGCTGTTTCTTACCATGATTTATTTATGCTTTCTGTCACTGACACTAGACAATGAGCTAGCTGTGGTTAGGAGCCATGTCAGTTTTTTTTCTGCCACTCCAAGTACTTGAGATATAGTTGTTAAAAATAATAGGGAAGAGCATTTCTCTCCCACTCCCCCCGTGTCACCTCTGCCACTTGATGCTATCGTCTTGCTGGATTACATTGTCATTTCCTCATGTTGAATTTTGCTGTCTTCTTGGATTACCTCATTTTTATTTTGGTCCAATAAGAAATGATAATGGTAGGTTTTTAAGTTTTCCTTTGGTTTTCTATCAACTCAGGACAACTGTCTGTGTTTGCGAGGAACAACAGGGTGTGTCAGTTACTTGATGACATGCCTGTGTCTGTTCTGGGAAATACAGAAATGTTGGCCTTCTCTCCCAGCTTCCTACTGGTTGCTGAGGAAAGGAGACCTTGTTCTAACATCAGGTTCATTCACTCCCTCCTCGAACTTGTAAAGCAATTTGTGGGCTTGTCAAAAGGTGTGACTCCAATTACTTGTCACTTAAAGCATAGCTCTATTATTTATAACTATACAGGATGCGTTAGAAGCTAAAACCCAGGCCTGTTGGGTAAAGGGCAGGGCCAAGCTCTCCAGTGGACCTTGAGGATCAAGGCCAATGCTCTATGTCTCTGGTTGATACCATCATGTTGGTCAGCATCCTCCATCCTGCACAAGGAAGCAGAAATAGGTGTCCTTCGGATGAGGTGCCTTTGGAGCAGACCACAGCCTTGACAACACAGCCAGTTTCTTATGTGGACAGAACTTCTGGAGGATAAAGGATGACACTTGAGAGAGTCCTAGAGTTTCAGACATGTCCATTTAGAACACAGGTAACAGTTGCTCTGTCACCCACACACAGCAGATGGTGTTGATGTCAGGGAACACAGAGATTCATTCCTGCAGCTACAACCTCATGGAGCATCCATGTAACTGGGGTCCAGGACAAACAGTAGCTGCCGCCTCTTTACCTTTCACTAAGCTACTTCCTGCTGTTCTACAATTCAAAAGGTGAACAGTGTGTGTGTGTGTGTATGTACACAGGTGAGCACATATGCACATGCTGGAGTTTGTAGTCACCTGTCCTACTTCATGACCACCTATAAAACTGGTCGAAGAGAAGTTGCCAGGGCCATAGCCTTCTGCAGCCTCCTTCCTGAGGGATTTGTAACAGCCAATGCACCTGTGACTAGCTTCATGTGGAAACAAGAAGTAGGGGAGGCTCCTGGTGGTGGTAGGGGTCTTAACCTAGCTGAACCTGGTTCTCCTTAGTTACTGCTTTGTCCTGAGGGTTAAAGTGTTAATGTGTTTGTGTTGGCTGGCTTTGGTCCCACATGTCTGGAAGACAGACAGTAGACACATATGCAAATGAATGTCTATTTGCAGATGTCAGCACAGTGGCCAAAGCATGTGCAATGTGAGGTGTGGGGTGGAACTGACTTCAGATGGAGTGGCCAAAAAGAAATGGGGGACGGAGTTCAGTGCGTAGTGTCTACCGCCTCCCTATGTGATTTCTCAGGAGGCTGATTTCCTGATATCGGCTGGTATTTCTTATAACCTGCCCCATTTTCCAAAGATTGCAGAAAAGCAGGAATAAAAGAAATATTGACCACAATATGGATAAATCACCTGGATAGCTTTAGAATGCTTTGAAGCGGTTTTTTTTTTGGTTGTTGAGTGTTAGACACTCAAATGAGCCACCAGACAATTTACCCACAGACAGTCCGTATCGACTCATCCTTTCTTGTGTATTTAATCAAATAGCCCATAATAAATTAGCAGTGATTCATGTGGACATGAGATACCAAGTTGTTCTCCTGAGTGACCTGGATTGATTTCCACGTGTCGCAATTCATCAGATAGAAGTGGCTTCACTGACTGGGAATCTAAATACCCTGGCACATTTGTGTTCTCACTTTCACTTTAACTAGCAAAAGACATTTGGTTTTCTGCTTTAGTTGGTAACTCTCACAATTAGTTGGATTGCAAATGCAAAAAAGCTCAGATGAATTGACTTTTCCAAAACAGAATAGCCTGGTGAACAACTGGAGAGAGCAGGCTGGAACTGGAAGGGAGAAAGATGGGGTATCAAGCTGTACCCCACCCCCTTTCTTTGTGAGTCTGCAGGCCCAGGGCTGCTTTGCTGTGGGGTAGCTGTGCATCACATCGCATTTGTGTTAGTTAATAGCATCTCAAGTCTCTTCAAGGCACCAGGCTCTCTTCTAAGTACTAACTCATTTAACCTTCACAACCACCACAGGTGATATGTGGGAGACACTGTAATCTCCACCTTGCAGATGGGAGAAATGAGGCATGTAGAGTGGTGTTGTCAACTGCCTAGGCCCCATAGAGAGGTGGTGGAGCAAGTCTTTAATCCTGGGCTTTACCCAAGAATGGGCTGACTCAGATTGCTGTGGATGGAGGGAGGGGCAGCTGAAACCATGGCAAGGGGCTACCTGGGTTAACAGCAAGGAGCTTCCTGAATGGCAGAGCTATGTGTAGGTTGAGATGAAATCACTGTCATCATCACCATTGGTGTTGAATGCTGACCCTCCCTTGCTTCTTTTTGTGGCAATTAATGGTGTACACATCATGGTAGTCACTGGACATTTTTTCTAGTTCTGTGTATGGAAAGCTCTTATTGCTGCTCTTGCTTGCTTCCCTTTTCTCTGAGAGCAGTTGGGAAGTGACTGGTACAATATGAGTACATAGGGTAGAGACTCCACAGCTGAATTACACCAACTCAGCACACCACAAACCAGCCCCCCTCAGGCTTTAACAATACTTTAATGAAGAGTATAGGGAAACAAAAAACTCCTAAGACCACAACTAGACCTTGAGTAGGAACAATTAGAGGGGGATATCAGGTCCTGCTCTTGGACATATACAGGAGAATCAGAGAAAGATTCCAAAATAATGGCTCAGATGAACCCACAGTGTTACAGCAGCTCTACAGGGGTAATTTAAATCAGCATTTCTGCAGCAGAAAACTGAGAAACATTGGAGGTGGAAACTAACACTGAGACAACATGTTGAAGCCAGGAGATACCAACATCAAGGACTTAAGACAAAAGAGGTAACTATACTCCAAAGAAGATCCTCACAAAGAGAAAGAGGAATCCATCCACCAGATGCCCAAGACCTCTGAAAACATGAGGAAACAAGCAAAGAAGTCTCCCTACAAAAGGTAAAATCACCCAACAAAGGAACACTACAGATATGGAAGGGGATGAAATTTAAGAGAAAGACTTATAAAAATTGATTATTAAAATGATCAAAAGAAGATCTAAGAAATGAATTAATGAATGAACGAAGATGGCAATTATAGCAGATGAAAGACCATTTAAATAAAGAGATTGTGATTTGAAAAGAAGGAAGACCATCTAGAAATGAAATACATTAAATCAAATAAAAAATTCACTTTAGCCAGGCATGGTGGTACATGCCTGTAATCCCAGCAGATCGGGAGGCTGAGGTAGGAGGATCACAAGTTCAAAGCTAGCCTCAGCAACATAGTAAGGCCCTAAGGAACTGAGACCCTGTATAAAATAAAATAAAATAAAATAAAAAGGGCTGAGTATGTAACTCAGCAGTAATGGGCCCCTGGATTCAATCCCTAATACCAAAAAATTTCACTTGAATGTCTCACCCACAAACTAGATTACATAGAAAACAGAATCTCAGGCCTTGAAGTCAGGGTATATGAGCTAGAATACTTAGTAGGCATTAAAGGAAAAATTATAAAAGAACATGATCAGAATATACAAGAATTATTTGATACTCTTAAGGGACCAAATCTAAGAGTAATCAGGATAGAGGAGGGCAAGAAATATAGGCTAATGGCAGTAAGAACTTTTTCCATGAAATAATAGCAGAAAATTTTCTAAACTTTAGAAATTAGATGGATATCCATATACACGAATCCTATAGGATCCTAAATAGACAAGATCAAAAAAGAACTTCTCCAAGACACATCATAGAATATTAAAAGCCACAAGAGAAGAACATCAGATTTCATTTAGAGGTGAAACAATAAGGCTCATTTAAGACTTTTCATATCAGGCCCCAAAAGCCAGGAGGACTTGAAATGATCCAAGCTCTTAAAGTAAACAATACCCAGCCAAGAATGCTATATCCAGCAAAACTATACTTCAGAATTGAGAGATAAATAAAAACTTTCTACAGTAAAGATAAACTAAAATAATTTACGGCACTATACCTGAATTGCAGAAAATATTTGAAGAAATATTACACAAAAAGGAACTCAAAACCAAACCTTGGAACCCTCAAATAGATAAAGCTTTCCGGGTTGAATCCAGGGGACCTTTACTGCTGAGTTACATACCCAGCCCTTTTTATTTTATTTTATGAAAATTAATGAATTAAAACTATGAAACAAACAAGAATGACTGGAAATAAATAAGCATTTTTTCCATAGTCACTCTTAATGTAAATAGCCTTAACTCTCAGATTAAAAGACATAGACTGGCAGAATGGATAAAAAAACAAGACCCAATAATATGCTGTTCAGAGATTCATATCATAGGCAAAGATATCCACAGACTGAAAGTTAAAGGACAGAAAAAAGATATTCTATGAAACGGAGTCTGAAAACAAGCAGGAGTAGCTATTCTAGTATCTGACAAAGCAGATTTCAAATAAAAATTAGAAACAAGGAATAGCACTACATAGTGTTAAAGGAAAAATTCAACAAGAAGATATAATGATAGTAAATATTTATGCTCCACATGTTAGTGCACCTAATTACATCAAACATTTGTTGACATCAAGTCCCAAATAAACCCAATACACCCCTCTCAATAACAGGTCATCCAGACATAAAATCCATAAAAACACTTCTAACTTAGGTCCATCTGATTTGTAGTATCCTTAACACACACGTATAGAATATTTCACTCAATAACATGTGAATACACTTTCTTCTCAGTGGCCCATGGGACCACTTTACTGCTGAGTTACATACCCAGCCAAATGACCCATACCCATGGGACATTTCCCAAGATACTTTAGGACACAAAGTAAGTCTTGGGAAATACAAAAAATAAATATTGTCCCATACATCTTTTTTTTAATTTTTTATTAAAAGTATTTATTTATTTTTTTAGTTGTAGGTGGACAGAATATCTTTGTTTTTATGTGGTGCTGAGGATCGAACCCAGTGCCCCACGCATGCTAAGCGAGCACGCTACCACTGCGCCACAATCCCAGCCCCTGTCCCATACATCTTATCAAATCATCATGGATTGAAATTAGAAATCTATGTAAGAAAACTTAGGGAAACCACATGAACACATGAAGATTGAACAATACTCTTTTTTTTTTTAAATATTTTTTTAGTTGTTGATGGATCTTTATTTTATTCATTTATTATTTATATGTGGTGCTGAGGATCGAACCCAGTGCCTTACGCATGCTAGGCAAGCGCTGTACCACTGAGCTATAGCCCCAGCTGAACAATACTCTTTTAAAGGAGAAATAGATCATAGAAAAAGAGGAGAAATTTAAAAATTCCTAGAATCAAATGAGAACAGTGATATAACATACCAAAATCTCTGGGACATTATGAAGTTTGTACTAAGAGGAAAGTTGGTAGCATTAAGTATCCAAAGCTAAAAATAAGAAAGAGCCCAAAATAATCTAATGTTTTATCTTAAGGCTCTAGAAAAGCAGGAACAAATAATTTCTTTTTTTAAAAAATTTAATTATTTTATTTAAATGCATTTCAAGTCATAGTACATATATAGAACTCAATTTTTCCATTTCTCTGGTTGCAAACCAGATAGAGTCACACCATTTGTGTCTTCATACATGCACCAAGAGTAGTGATGACAATCTCAATCAACCGTCGTTACTATACCCATTTCCCTTTCCTTCCCCCACCTTCCCCCTACCGCATCCATAGTTCCTCCATTTCTCCTATGTTCCCCATTCCCACCCCCCCTAAGTATCATCATCCACTAATCAGAGAGAACATTTGGCATTTGGTTTTTTGGGATTGGCTTACTTCACTTAGCATAACATTCTCCAATTCCATCCATTTGCCTGCAAATGCCATAATTTTATTCTCTTTTATTGCTGAATAATATTCCATTGTGTAGATATACCACAGTTTCTTTATCCATTCATCTATTGAAGGGCATCTGGGTTGCTTCCATAGTTTTGCAATTGTGAATTGGGCTGCTATGAACATTGAAGTGACTGCTTTACTGTAGTGTGCTGTTTTTAAATCTTTAGGGTATAGGCCAAGGAGTGAGATAGCTGGATCAAATGGTGGTTCCATTCCAAGTTTTTTAAGAAATCTCCATACTGCTTTCCAGATTGATTGCACTGATTTACAGTCCCACCAGCAATGTTTGAGTGTACCTTTTTCACTATATCCTCACCAGCACTTATTGTTGCTGGTATTTTGGATAGTTGCTATTCTGAGTGGTGTGAGATGAAATCTGAGTGTAGTTTTGATTTGCATTTCTCTAATGGCTAGAGATGATGAACATTTCTTCATATATATATTTATTGATTGTATATCTTCTTCTGATAGGTTTCTATTCAGCTCCTTAGCCCATTTATTGGGTTGTTTGTTTTTTTGGTGTTAAGTTTTTTGAGTTCTTTATATATCCTTGAGATCAGTGCTCTATCTGATGTATGTGTGGCAAAAATTTGCTCCCAGAATGTAGGCTCTCTGTTCACCTCATTGGTAGTTTCTTTTGCTGAGAAGAAGCTTTTTAGTTTAAGTCCATCCCATTTATTGATTTTTGCTTTTATTTCTTGTGCTATAGGAGTCTTGTTAAGGAATTCGGGACCTAATCCAATGTGATGAAGATTTGGGCCTACTTTCTCCTCAATTAGATGCAGGGTCTCTGGTCTAATTCCTAGGTCTTTGACCCACTTTGAGTCGAGTTTTGTGCATGGTGAGAGATAGGGGTTAAGTTTCATTTTCCTGCAAATGGATTTCCAGTATTCCCAGCACCATTTGTTGAAAAGGCTATCCTTTCTCCAATGAATGCTTTTTGCACCTTTGTCTAGTATGAGATAGCTGTATTTATGTGCATTAATCTCTGTGTCTTCTATTCTGTACCATTGGTCTACATGTCTGTTTTGGTGCCAGTACCATGCCGTTTTTGTTACTATTGCTTTGTAGTAAAGTTTAAGGTCTGGAATTGTGATGCCTCCTGCTTCACTCTTCTTGCTCAGGATAGCTTTGGCTATTCTGGGTCTCTTATTTTTCCAAATGAATTTCATGATTGCCTTTTCTATTTCTGTAAGAAAGGACTCTGGGATTTTAATTGGGATTGCATTGAATCTGTATAGTGCTTTGGGTAGTATGGCCATTTTGACAATATTGATTCTGCCTCTCCAAGAGCAAGGGAGGTCTTTCCATCTTCTAAGATCTTCTTCAATTTCTTTCTTTAATTTCTTTTCTTTTTTGTAATTTTCACTGTAGAGGTCTTTCACCACTCTTGTTGGATTGATTCCCAAGTATTTTATTTTTTTGGAGGCTACTGTGAATGGAGTAGTTTTTCTAACTTCTCTTTCAGAGGACTCATTGCTAATGTATAGAAATGCATTTGATTTATGGACATTAATTATATATCCTGCAACTTTGCTGAATTCATTTATCAGTTCTAGAAGTTCTCTGGTGGAACTTTTTGGATCCTCTAAGTATGGAATCATGTCGTCTGCAAATGATGATAGTTTGAGGTCTTCTTTTCCTATTCATATCCCTTTAATTTCCTTCATCTGTCTGATTGCTCTGGCTAGAGTTTCAAGGAATATATTGAATAGGAGTGGTGAGAGAGGGCATTTCTGTCTTGTTCCCGATTTTAGAGGGAATGCTTCCAATTTTTCTCCATTTAGGATGATATTGGCCTTGGGCTTAGCATATATTGCTTTAACAATGTTGAGGTATGTTCCTACTATCCCTAGTTTCTCTAGTGTTTTGAACATGAAAGGGTGCTGTATTTTGTGGAATGCTTTCTCTGCATCAATTGATAGAATCATGTGATTCTTATCTTCGAGTCTATTGATGTGATGGATTATATGTATTGATTTCCGTATGTTGAACCAACCTTGCATCCCTGGAATGAACCCCACTTGATCATGGTGCACTATTTTTTTTATATGCTTTTGTATGCAATTTGCCAAAATTTTATTGAGAATTTTTGCATCTATATTCATCAGGGATATTGGTCTAAAATTTTCCTTTTTTGATGTGTCTCTGTTTGGTTTTGGAATCAAAGTGATACTAGCCTCATAGAATGAGTTTCGAAGGGTTCCTTCTCTTTCTATTTCGTGGAATAATTTGAGGAGTATTGGAGGTAGTTCTTCTTTGTAGGTCTTGTAGAACTTGGCTGAGAATCCATCTGGTCCAGGGATTTTCTTGGTTGGAAGGCTCTTGATGGCCTCTTCTATTTCCTTGCATGTAATTGATCTGTTTAAGTCATGAATGACCTCCTGGTTCAGTTTGGGTAGGTCATGTGTGTCTAGGAATTTGTCGGTGTCTTCAGGGTTTTCTATTTTACTGGAATATAAGTTTAAAAAATAGTTTCTGATTATCCTCTGTATTTCAGCAGGGTCTGTTGTGATGTTTCCTTTTCATCACAAGTTTTGGTAATTTGGGTTTTCTCTCTCCTTCTTTTTGTTAGCGTGGCTAAGGGTTTGTCAATTTTATTTTTTCGAAGAACCATCTTTTTTTATCAATTTTTTGAATTGTTTCTTGAGTTTCAATTTCATTCATTTCAGTTCTAATTCTAATCATTTCCTGTATTCTACTTCTTTTGGTGTTGCTTTGTTCTTCTTTTTCTAGGGCTTTGAGTTGTAGCGTCAAATCATTGATTTGTTGATTTTTAGCTCTTTGAATATATGAGCTTAATGCAATGAACTTTCCTCTCAGCACTGCCTTCATAGTGTCCCAGAGATTTTGGTATGTTGTATCAGAGTTCTCATTTACCTCCAAGAATTTTTTAATCTCTTCCCTGATGTCTTTGGTTACCCATGCATTGTTCAATAGCAAATTACTGAGTCTCCAGGTGTTATAGTGGCTTCTTTTTTTAAAGCTGTCATTAATTTTTAGTTTCAGTCCATTATGGTCAGACAGAATGCAGGGTAGTATCTCTATTTTTTTGTATTTACTAAGACTTAATTTGTGGCATAGCATATGATCTATTTTGGAGAAGGATCCATGTGCTGCTGAGAAAAACGTGTATTTGCTTGCTGAAGGATGGAATATTCTATATATATCCGTTAAGTCTAGATCATTGATTGTTCTATTAAGTCTTGTAGATTCCTTGTTTAGTTTTTGTTTGGAAGATCTGTCCAGTGGTGAGAGAGTTTTGTTAAAGTCACCCAGTTCTATTGTGTTGGGATCTATCTGGGTCTTGAATTTGAGAAGGGTTTGTTTGACGAACATGGCTGCGCCATTGTTTGGGGCATAGGTATTTAAGATTGTTATGTCTTGTTGATGTATGTTTCCCTTAAGCAGTATGAAATGACCTTCTTTATCCCTTTTTACTAATTTTGGTTTGAAGTCTACCTTATCTGAAGTGAGGATGGAAACTCCTGCTTGTTTATGTAGTCCATGTGAGTGATAAATTTTTTTCCGTCTTTTCACCTTCAATCTGTGAGTATCTCTTTCTATGAGATGAGTCTCTTGGAGGCAGCATATTGTTGGGCCTTTTTTTTTTAAATCCAATCTGCCAGTCTGTGTCTTTTAATTGCTGAATTTAGGCCATTGACATTCAATGTTATTATGGAGACATGGTTTGCATTTGCAGACATTTTGGTTTATTCTTAGTTTTGAACTTGACTTGGTTTATCCTTTGATTGATCTTTAATGTAGCTCCTCCCTCTGCAGGTTTTCATTGTTGTTTATCATTTCATCCTCATGGAATATTTTCCTAAGAATGTTCTGCAGTGCTGGCTTTCTTGCTATGAATTCTTTTAATTTTTGTTTATCTTGGAAGGTTTTTATTTCATCATCAAATCTAAAACTTAATTTTGCTGGATATAAGATTCTTGGTTGGCATCCACTGTCTTTTAGTGCTTGGTATATGCTTTGCCATGATCTTCTTGCTCTCAGGGTCTGGGTTGAGAAGTCTGCAGTGATCCTAATTGGCTTCCCCCTATATGTAATCTGATTCCTTTCTCTTGTGGCTTTTAAGATTCTCTCCTTGATCTGAATGTTAGGCATTTTCATTATGATGTGCCTTGGTGTAGGTCTGTTGTGATTTTGAGCATTTGGTGTCCTGTACGCCTCTTGAATTTGATTATCCAATTCATTCTTCATATTTGGAAAGTTTTCTGATATTATTTCATTGAATGGATTGTTCATTCCTTTGGTTTGGAATTCTATGCCTTCCTCTATCCTAAAAATTCTTAAGTTTGGTCTTTTAATGTGATCCCATAGATCTTGGATGTTTTGATCATGGTTTCTTACCATCTTCACTGTGTGGTCAACTCTGTTCTCAAAGTTGAGTATTTTATCTTCATTGTCTGAGGTTCTGTTTTCCAAGTGGTCTAATCTGTTGGTGATGCTTTCTATTGAGTTTTTGATTAGGTTTATTGTTTCTTTCATTTCAAGGATTTCTGTTTGGTTCCTTTTCAGAATCTCTATCTCCTTATTGAGGTGACCTTTTACTTCTGTATTTGCTTATGTATCTCTTTATTGAAGTGGCCTTTTACTTCCTGTATTTGCCTATGTATCTCTTTATCAAAATGATCTTTTACTTCCTGTATTTGCCTGTGTATCTCTTTATCAAAATGATCTTTTGCTGACTGGGCTTGCTCTCTTATATCGTTCTTTAAGTCACAGAACATTTTAATTATGTACATCCTAAATTCATGTTCTGTTATTTCTTCTGCTGTACTAACCATGGATTCTTTTTTTTTTTTTTTTTAAAGGATTTTTTTTTTTAGACTTTTTATTTAGTTGTAGATGAACACAATGTCTTTATTTTATTGCTTTGCATGTGGTGCTGAGGATCGAACCCAGGGCCTCACGCATGCAAGGCAAGCGCTCTACCCGCTGAGCTACAATCCCAGCCCCTAACCATGGATTCTAATATTGAAGAATATTGGTTTGTTTGAGTCACTTTCTTCCCTTGTTTTTTCATGATGTTTGTGTCTTTCCTTCTAGCTCTGTTGATCCAAGTTGTTACAGTTTTTACTCCTATATGTGTATAGTTTCCCTGCAGAGTTTCAATACCTCTCATTTAAAGGGGTGACCAATATTGGTTGATCACAATACAAGCAATATATAGTTTCAAACCAAGTAGCTCCTAACAGCTCCCAAATGCATTTACAGTTTAGTCATGATATACACCAAATTATGAGTTTTTTTTACTATCTATTATGTAACCAATAAGTTTGCACAAAGGTCTGTAGTTCCTATTGGTGGGCTAGGGACACTGGAGGGTGGGGTATAGGATAGAATATTGGGGTGGTAGGAAGTGAGGATATGGTTATTAGATCTTAGAAAGCATGAAAAAGGGATCTAAGAGAAGTTGGTTATTACTAGAAAGAGCGACATAGAGTTGGGGAAGACCGATAAGGAAGGAGAAAAGAAGGGTACAGCAAGGAGAGATGATAGCAAGAAAAATACAACATATGCAAGTGGGAAATACAAGACTATCTAGTACCACTCTAGTATTCAGTTCAGAAATTTCAATCTACTATATCCCACTGTATAACAAATATTTGGTTTCACAACTGTTGGGGATTAAAGGGTAGGAAAAGAGTGAGAGAGAAAAGAGGGAAGGAAAGAGAAAGGAAAGAGCAGAGAAATAAAACAAAAAGATTAAACAATAGAAATATTAGGAGAAAAAGATAAAGGATAGAATAAAAAGTAAGAGTAGAAGAAAATAAAAAAACAATAAAAAAAATCTCAATGTGAATAAACAGGTATGGTTCCTGTCACCTCCAGTAGGTGGTGTTGTTCATTGCTTGCTGGACTTTCTCCGCTGGTGGCCTGGGTGTGGGTTTCATAGTTGGGTGACACTCTGGGCTGCTGGTGAAGACTTTGATTTAAGGCTGCGTTGCCACCAAAGTTTGTATTGAGTTGCTGTCCCAATGCCCCCTGAGACTGGGCTCCCCAGAGGCTCGAGGTATCAGTCCCTGGTCTCCTGTTGGCTGGACACCCGTGGAAGTTACTTTGGGCAGATCTGCATACTCTGCAGCTCCTGTTGGTCCTCAGGAACTCTGAGGCAGAACTGGGGTGGGCCCAGGCTGCCCTTGGGCTGAGCTGTCTCTCTGGCGTCTCTGGAGGGTCTCCTACCCTGCATTTGTGCTTCCCAGGGGCTAGCGGCTAGGGCCGTGGGTCTACGAGAGCCACTGCTGTGAGCCCTGTGTGGTTGGGTGGGCGCTGGAGCCAGGTATCTCGTGTAGAAGCAGTCCCCGCCCAGTGGAGCCCTGGGCTGGGGCTCTGAGCTGCCCGCAGCTGCTCACTGCCACCGCTGCTGAAGTCACGCTGTGGCAATGGCTGTTGTCTGGTGGCCCTTCTTACACACACAAGTGAAATTTCCTGTGGGGGTAGCTGTAGGGTGATGCCTAAAAGCTGGCTGGAAGATGGTATTACCACATTTTCAATCTTCGGTTTTGGTGAGACTGACCACTACATCCATCTAAGTTTCCAAATTGCCCTGCCTCATGCATTTCAAAACTAGTAGAAGACAGGAAATATTTAAGATCAGAACTGAAGTTGATGAAAATGAGACTAAAAAATACAAAAGATCAGTACAATGAAGAGTTGGTTCTTTGAAAGGATAAACAAGATAAAACCCTCAACAAACTTACTAAATGAATGAAAGAGAAGACCCAAATCAGCAAAATTAGAGATGAAAAAGAAAGTATCACCACAGACATTTATAGAATCCAGAGAATCATTTGGAACTATTTTGAAAACTTATATTCCAATAAATTGGAAAATCTAGAAGATGCTGACACATTTCTGGACACACATGACCTACCCAAATTGAGCCATGATGATAGAGAAAGCCTACACAGACCAATAAAGCAATGAGATAGAAGCAGTAATGAAAAGTCTTCCAAAAAAGGAAAGCTAAGGACCAGATGGGTTATCGGCTGAGTTTTAGCAGACCTTTAAAAAAGAGCTAATTTCAATCCTCCTCAAATTATTCCATGAAATAGAAAGTGAGAGAATACTTCCATAATCATTTTATGAAGCCAGTATTACCCTGATACAAAAACCAGATGTAGACACATCAAAGAAAGGAAACTACAGACCAGAATTCCTGATGAACATAAATGCAAAATCCTTAATAAAATATTAGTAACTGCATTCAAAAACACATTAAGAAGATTGTACACCCTGATCAAGTTGGATTCATCCTAGGAATGCAAGATTGGTTGAATGTGTGTAAGTCAATAAATGCAATTCATCACATCAACAGAGTAAAGAACAAAAATTACATGTTGCAATACATGCAGAAAAAGCCTTTGACAAAATTCAGCACGCATTTATGTAAAAAAAAGGCTAGATATGACAAACTCAAAGCCAATATCATACTGAATAGAGAAAAATAAAGCATTTCTTCTAAAATCAGGAAGAAACCAAGATCAGCACTCTCACCACTCCTATTCAGTACAGTTCCTAAAGCTCTAAGTGGAACAATTGGGCAAGAAGAGGAAATTAAAGGAATAAAAATAGGAAAAGAATAAGTCAAACTGTCTGTTTGCTGATGACATGATTCTATATCTAGAAGACCCAGAACCTTCACCAGAAGACTTCTAGATCTGATAAATTTGGCATACTAGCATAATACAAGATCAACCTACAAAAATCAATAGATTTCTTATACTACAATAACAAATTTGCCAAGAAGGAAATAAAGCTTTTTCATTCACAAGGGCCTAAAAATAATTAGTAATAAATCTAACTAAGATGGTGAAAGACCTCTACAATGAAAATTATAAAGCACTAAAGAAATGAAAAAGACCTTAGAAGATGGAAAGACCTATCACGTTCATCAACAGGTAGAATTAATATTGTCAAAATGGCCATATTACCCCAAGCAGTGTACAAGTTCAATGCATTCTCAATCAAAACACCAATGACATTCTTCCCAGAACTAGAAAAAAACAGTCCTAAAATTTATATGGAAGAATTAAAGACCCCAAATAGCCAAAGCAATCCTGAGCACAAAGATGCTGGAGGTATAACAGTTTCTGACTGGCATCAAAACAAACATGGAGATCAATGGGGTAGACTAGAAGACACAAGGACACGTCTAAACAGGTAGTCATCTGATTTTTGACAAAGGTGCTAAAGGCATATGTTGGAGAATAGGCAGCCTTTTTAACAAATGTTGCTGGAAACACTAGATATCCATATGTATAAGAATGAAACTATATCCCTACCCCTCACCCTGCACAAAAGTCAACTCAAAGTGGTTCAAAGACATAGAAATCAGACCAGAAACAGTGAAACTGCTAGAACAAAACATAGGAGCAACACTCCAACACATTGATGGAGATATTGACTTCCTAAATAAGACTCAAAGCTCAGTAAATAAAACTAAGAATCAATAAATGGAACATTAAATTCAAAAGCTTCCACACAGCAAGGGAAACCATTAAGAGGATGAAGAGAGAGCCTCTGGAATGGGAGAAAATCTTTGCTATCTACTTTTTTGACAGTACTAATAACCAGAATATATGAAGAACTCAACACTAAAATAATCACACTAATAATACCCTCAAAAGATCTAAAGAGGTGGGAGCCTAGGCCTTGGCCTGCCAGAGCCCAGGCCAAGGTCAGGTCCAGGACCGCCCCTGGGCAGAGTCAAGGTCCATGCTGTTGCTCCCTTCCTGAATCCACCTTGGGACACTGCAGCCATCACCATAGACCTCCCCATGTACTAGCCTCCATTTTGGGACAACAGACAGGGCATGGAGGCAGCTTCCCACCACAGCTCAGCACACCACAGTGCTGCCTCTCTGAATAGCCAGCCCAAAGCCATTGTAAGTTCAACCCTTTCAGCCCCATCTCTGAAAGTGTTTGCATCCATCTTGGGCCACCGCCACTGCTACCTTGAGTTACTTCCACTACTGCTGCCACCACTTTTAGTTGCAGTAGTGTCCATCTGGGACACCTGCTGGGGACTGGAAGTGAACTCCAAGGTGAGGTACAGGTAGTCTGTAGGGTCACTATAAGATTATAGGATAGAGACTGCAATACCTCAGATCAGTACTACAAGAAAGGAAGACACATAACTTGAAAAAAGAAGGGAAGAAAGTGCCCCAAACAAACCAAGATGCTACAATAATAGAATCCATTGACAGCATAGTTGATGAAATGTCAGAGAAAGAATTGAGAACATACATAATTAAAATGATCTGCAAATTAATGACTTAAGTGAGCAATTACAGGCAAAAATTGATCACTCCAACAGAGATAAGAGAGCAAATAAAGGCAACCACTGATCACATCAACAAAGAAATAAGGGAGCAAATACAGGTAGCAAAAGATTACTTCAAGAAAGAGCTAGAGATTGTGGAAAAAAAAAAAACAACCCAAATTCTTGAAATGAAGGAAACAATAAACCAAATAAAAAACTCAATAGAAAGCATCACCAACAGACTAGATCACTTGGAACACAGAACCTCAGATAATGAATAATGAAGACAAAACATACAATCATGAAAATAAAGTTGACTGCAAAATGAAGATGGTAAGAAACTATAAACAGAACATCCAAGAATTATGGGACAGCATCAAAAGACCAAATCTAAGATTTATCGGGATAGAGGAAGGCACAGAATTTCAAGCCAAAGGAATGCACAATCTCTTCAATGAGATATCAGAAAATTTCCCAAACATGATGAATTGGAAAATCAAACACAAGAGAAAAATGTACACCAAATGTACAAAATTACCACAGATCTACACCAATGCACATTATAATGAAATTGCCTAGCATACAGAATAAGGATAGAATTTTAAAGGCCGCAAGAGAGGAATCAGATTACATATAGGGGGCGACCAATTCGGAACTCAGCAGATATTTGAACCCAAACCTTGAAAGCCAAGAGATCCTGGAACAACATATACCAAGCTCTGAAAGAAAATGGATGCCAACCAAATATCTTCTATCCAGCAAAATTAAGCTTTAGATTTGCTGATGAAATAAAAACTTTCCATGATAAACAAAATTTAAAAGAATTTACAGCAAGAAAGCCTGCACTACACAGCATTCTCCACAAAATATTCCATAAGGAGGAAATGATAACCAACAATGAAAATCTGCAAAGAGAGGAACTACACTTGAGGAAAGGCCAATCAAAAGAGAAATGAAGTCAAGTTAAAAACCCAAAATAAACCAAAATGACTGGGATTACAAATCATATTTCAATAATAACCCTGAATGTTAATGGCCTAAACTCATAAATCAAAAGACATAGTCTGGGGCTGGGATTGTGGCTTAGTGGTAGAGTGCTTGCCTTGCATGCATGAGGCACTGGGTTCGATCCTCAGCACCACATAAAAATAAATCAATAAAGATATTGTGTCCACCTACAACTAAAAAATATTAAAAAAAAAAGACATAGTCTGGCAAATTGGATTAAAAAAAAAACACCAAAAAACCAAAAACCCAACAATATGCTGCCTTCAAGAGACTCCTCTCACAGGAAAAGCCATCCACAGACTGACGGTGAAAGGGTGGGAAAAAAAATGTATCACTCACATGGACTGCATTAACAAGCAGAGGTATCCATTCTGATATCAGATAAAGTGGACCTCAAACCAAAGTTAGTGAAAAGGGATAAGGAGGGACATTTCCTACTGCTTAAGGGAACCACACATCAACAAGACACAACAATCATAAATATCTATTTCCCAAACAAGGAAGCATCTATGTATGTCAAACCCTTCTCAACTACAAGAATCAAATAGACCATAACATGATAATACTGGGTGACTTTAACACACTTCTCTCACCACTGGATAGATCTTTCAAACAAAAACTAAACAAAGAAAGAACTCAATAAAACATATAAAACAATTAATAATTTAGACTTAACAGACATATAATGTTCCATCCATCAACAAGTAAATATGCTTTTTTTTTTAGCAGCCCATGGATCCTTTTCCAAAATAGATCATATGTAATGCCACAAAGCAAGTCTTAGCAAGTACAGAAAAATATACTACCCTGCATTCCATCTGACCATAATGGAATAAAATTAAAAATGAATGACAGATTAACAAATAGAAACTACTCAAACACCTGGAGACTAAATAATACACTATTGAATGATGCATGGATAATAGAAGACATCAGAGAGGAGATAAAATTCTTAGAGGTAAATGAGAACTCTGATACAACATCAAAATCTCTGGGACACTGTGAAGGCAGTGCTAAGAGGAAAGTTCATTGCATTAAGCTCATCCATTAAAAGAAGAAAAAGTCAACAAATAAATGACTGGAGCTACATCTCAAAGCCCTAGAAAAACAGGAACAAACCAAAATCAAAAGAAGTAGAGGACAGGAAATAATTAAAATCAAGGCAGAAAATCAATGAAATTGAAACAAAAGAAATAATTCCAAAAATTGACAAAACAAAAAGCTGGTTCTTTGAAAAAACAAGTGAAATTAACAATCCCTTAGCCACTCTAACGAAAAGGAGAGAGAAAACCCAAATTACTAAAATTCATAATGAAAAAAGGAAACATCATGACAGACACTATTGAAATACAGAGGATAATTAGAAACTATGCTGAAAATTTATACTCCAGTAAAATAGAAAACCCTGAAGACACCAACAAATTTCTAGAGGCATATGACTTACCCAAACTGAACCAGGAGGACATACATAATTTAAACAGATCAATTACAAGCAAGGAGGTAGAAGATGCCATCAAAAGCCTACCAACCAAGAAAAGCCTGGGATGAAATGAATTCTCAGCCAAGTTCTACAAGACCTACTAAGAAGAGTTAATACTAATACTCCTCAAATTATTCCATGAAATAGAAAAGGAGGGAACCCTTCCAAACTCATTCTATGAGGCTAGTATCACCCCGACACCAAAACCAGACAGAGACACATCAAAGAAAGAAAATTTCAGACTGATATCCCTGATGAACATCGATGCAAATATTCTCAATAAAATTCTGGCAAATTGCATACAAAAACATACTAAAAAAAGAGTGCACCATGATCAAGTGGGATTCATTCCAGGGATGCAAGTTTGGGTCAACATACGGAAATCAATAAACATCCATCACATCATTAGACTCAATGATAAGAATCATATGATTATATCAATAGATGCAGAGAAAGCATTTTACAAAATACAGCACCCTTTCCTGTATAAAACTCTAGAAAAACTAGGGATACTAGGAACATACCTCAACATTGTAAAAGCAATCTATGCTAAACCCAGGGCCAACATTTCTCCTAAATGGAGAAAAATTGAAAGCATTCCCTTTAAAAACAGGAACAACACAGGGATGCCCTCTTTCCTCACTGCTATTCAACATAGTCCTTGAAATGCTAGCCCAAGCAATTAGACAAAAGATATTAAAGGGATATGAATAGGAAAAGAAGAACTCAAACTACCATTATTTGCCAATGACATGATTCTATACTTAGAGGACCCAAAGAATTCCACCAGGAACTTCTAGAATGAATTAATGAATTCAGCAAAGTAGTAGGATATAAAATCAATACCCAAAAATCAAATGCATTTCTATATATTAGTGATGAATCCTCTGAAAGAGAAATCAGGAAAACTACCCCATGCACAATAGCCTCAAAAAAAAAAAAAAAAAAAAAAAAAAAAAAAAAAAAAAAAAAAAAAAAAAAAAAAAAAAAAAAAACAAAAAACTTGGGAATCAATTTAACAAAAGAGGTGAAGGACCTCTACAATGAAAACTACAGAACACTAAAGAAAGAAATTGAAGAAGATCTTAGAAGATAGAAAGATCTCCCTTGCTCTTGGAGAGGCAGAATCAATATTGTCAAAATGGCCATACTACCCAAAGTGCTATACAGATTCAATGTGATTCCAATTAAAATCCCAATGTCTTTCCTTATAGAAATAGAAAAAGCAATTGTGAAATTCATTTAGAAAAATAAGAGATCCAGAATAGCCAAAGCAATCCTTAGCAAGAAGAGTGAAGCAGGAGGCATCACAATACCAGACCTTAAACTATACTACAAAGCTATAGTAACAAAAATGGAATGATATTGTCACCCAAATAGACATGTAGACCGATGGTACAGAATAGAAGACACAGACAAACCCACATAAATACAGTTATCTCATACTAGATAAAGGCGCCAAAAACATACGTTGGAGAAAAGATAGCCTCTTAAACAAATGGTGCTGGGAAAACTGGAAATCCATATGCAGCAAAATGAAACTAACCTCCTTCCTCTCACCATGCACAAAACTCAACTCATTGTGGATCAAGGACCTAGGAATTAAATCAGAGACCCTGTACCTAATAGAAGAAAAAGTAGTCCCAAAACATCATCACGTCAGATTAGGCTCCAACTTAACAAGACTCCTAAAGTGCAAGAAGGAAAATCAAGAATCAATTAAGTGGGATGGATTCAAACTAAAAAGCTGCTTCTCAGCAAAAGAAACAATGAGGTGAAGAGAGTGCCTACATTTTGGGATCAAATTTTTGCCACACACATAGCAGAGCACTAATCTCCAGGATACATAAAAAACATACAACTTAAC
>PVHX01010921.1:0-67127 GCA_004024805.1 Geosciurus inauris
AAAAAAAAAAAAAAAAAAAAAAAAAAGTGTGACTGGCTACTTTTGCTATTTGTAAAGGGTCTCTCTGTAACTACAGAGAGAGAAAAAAATCCCAATAATCTTTTAGTCTACAGATTAACAATCTCATGCAGTAATATTACATGGAGAACTGACAGCTATTCTGAGGATGTGGATCAAGTGTAGGGCATCCTAAATAATGACACCAGGAGACCTGCAATCCTAGCACTTTTGGGAGGCTGAGACTGGAGAAATGTGAGTTCAAAGCCAGCCCCAGCAATGGCAAGGCACTAAGAAGCTCAGTAAGACCCTGTCTCTAAATAAAAACACAAAATAGGGCTGGGGATGTAGCTCAGGTTGAGTACCCCTGAGTTCAATCCCTGGTACAAAAAAAAAAAAAAGACACCAAGAAAGCTGTGCTTCTGAGAGCTTAATGGGCAAGTGGTTCACGACACATTTATTTATACACTGAATACTTTTAAGGCAACCCCACTAGATGAATTGCAGCTTTTCACTTAAAGTTGTGCAGGTTTGGATTAAAAATCTTTTAATTCTTAATGTTCCTTGCTCCCAAATATTTATGTGAACTTCAAATTTGAATTAGTAACCTATTTTATAATAAAGAAATGAAGGCAGTAATCTAAATACCCTCTTTTAAAAACATTAAGCTGAAGACTCCTATATCATTCTAAATAAATGGAGAAAACATTGTGATTGTCATTCTTATTATCTATAAAAAATGCTCTGTTGATAATTCCTACTTGTATAGATGGATTCATTTGATTGGTGAGGATTCAATTCATTACAGCAATCCTAAGAAAACATTCATGTGAGAGCATTTTTTGCCAATAAATATTATTTAAAAAATTTTAAGGTCTGTATTTTAAAATGACTTTTAAAAGTGGAGGAGCAATGGAAGTTGTGGATTACTGCATTAATTGTGAAAATATAAGCACCCCCAAGATTGTTTTATGCCCCACATTGTTCCAGACAGGAGAAGGTTCTACGTTGCACAAGAAAAATCACAAGACACAAACACATCCAAATCATACCACAAGTTGTACCACCACAGGAAACAGCCAAGAAGACGCAAGGGTGGAGAAGTCAGGTACCACGCAGAACCTCACACACCAGGCACTGAACAGAAACACTCTGAAATGCACAAGGATGCTTACTCTATTCCCCACCCTGTGCTTCCAAAAATCACCCCCAGGGCCAGAATGGTGCCGGCCACGGCCCCTATGAATCTGCTTGTCACCATGTTCACTGTGTGGAGGGAAAATGGACATCTTTTAACAGAAAAGTACAGGCTGATTTCACTCATACAAAATATTCTAGTCAGGAAATACTCTGAAAGTAAGTTAAATCTGGATGTCTTTGCTTAAAGCTTTGAAATTAAGATTGATATCTCCACTGAAGATATTTGAGGACAATTTTGAATTTACCTTCAAATTCTACATACCCTACTTTAAAACATAATCTCTTATACATACTTTTAAACACACAGTCCACTTTGAGTTCCAGTTCCTAGCAGGTATAAGGTAAAGTTCAAAAGTATTTTAAATTGTATAAGGGCAAATCTGTACTGAATTATAAAAGTCATTATTAATATGCATCATCATAAGTTCTCAAACTACAAATATGCCCGAAATCATTTCAAAATTCCAAATATATGATTCAATTTTGAAAAAAATCCTTATAAATTTAAAACAGAGTTGCTTTTAAATTAAGCGCTTTTTACCTAGGAAGTTATTGAAAGGTATATTTCAAATAGCTTTGCAAAATTTGAGTTGCTGTCTTAGAATGTGGACACTTAGGTTTTTGTTTATAAACTCCAGTTTTTGATCATGCACTGAGAGAACATTAAGGTCTCTGGGAAACTTCACTAGCTGCTTCAGATCACCAAGCAGCAGAAGATGACAGAGCAGAAACACTCAACACCTGTGCATCTCCACGCCTGTGCACGGAAGTCTGGGGAGTCTGGGGAGTCACGGAAGTTGTTTAGTGTGTGTGTGTGTGTGTGTGTGTGTGTGTGTATGCACTTACAAGGGTATGGGTGCATTTACACTCATATTGCTATGTAAATCAAAAATACTGGCTTCAAATGACCTTGCCAATGAAAACAGAGATTAGCTTCAACAAGGTCGCAGTTCACAGAGACTGTGTGCTATGAGAAACAGTGAAATGAAACAAAGAACCAGGACTCAAAGTCATAATTTTTTAAGGCTCCATATTGAGCTTATTGACCTTTTCAGTAAATATCCTCCCAAAGGAAGAGTGAGAACCTCACTTCTCTGACCCTGTTGACCAATGGCACAATTATTTCATTTTATCACAGGGTAGATAATAACTATGAGCAAGTCCAATGTTATTAACTACACACCACCCAAGTTCTTAAAAAAAAAAAAACAATGATGGGGTCACAACAGAAAACAGTCTACTCAGAGCGCTAAAGGAAGTGGAAGAAGGCCAATTTATAAGGTGATGGTAATGTTTTTCAAATGTGACAATACATTGTAATCCAAAATAACCTCAACTACAGCTAAGATTTTCAAATTATGGAGGCAAATACTGGAATGGAAAGGTATCCCAAATATAAAGCTCTTTTTTAAAAAATCCTTTTTAAAAAACACTGCTTTCAGAATACTAACTTAACTAAAGCACATAATTGCATAACTTTTTTTTTTGACTTAGGTTTTAAGCACTGGCTGTCAGAGCTGAAATACAGGAAAAAGTCCTATTATCTCTTTAATTTCTATATAAGCCATATTGGATAAATTATATGAAAAACACTGCCCCCATAAAATGTGATGCTGAGTGAATATTTGTTAATTTTTAAAATTTATAATAAGATGAAAGGTGAATAAAAATAGCAACTTTGAAAAGCTTTTTGTATTTGCTGTGATATAATTTATCACTGTAGAAACAACAGAATTAGGGAGACCATCTTGCCAGTGTTAGAAACCCAAACATGGGAACAAGAAATTTCTAGGAGCTAGGGTGGTGGCTCAGCGGTGGAGCACTTGCCTAGCATGTGTGAGGCACTGGGTTTGATCCTCAGCACTACATAAAAATAAATAAAATAAAGGTATTGTGTTCATCTACAACTAAAAAGAATTTTTTTAATTTCCAAAGGCTTCAAATGTGTATTCCAGATAAACAGATACAGTCCGTAATCTCCCTTGAGAAAGGATAATCACCCTCAAATGTTTGATTAATAAGTACTCTTAACACAAGACAAAAGAAAGTCGGGGAAAAAGCTTTTCCAGAATGATCCTCTACCCTCCTTTCTCGTGCCCTCCTGCTCCTTTTAGTTCTGCTCTGCTGAAGATGCATATGAAGATCCATCTGACTCTGTCATAGGGAGCAAGGTTATCTAAGTACTGAGTCAATCTGTTCTCAAATTGCCATGAACTAACTGATTGGCTGACAGATGGGTGGATTTTTATAGGGAACATGTTTTAAAATGGAGGTTGCTGCAGCTGCTTTTCACAGCTACAAAGAATTTATCACCTCATTGAAAAGTTTTCCCTTTTTCTTGGGACCCTTGAGGGCCTATGGCACAGCTGTATTTCTGTATTAGTTTACTTATTATCTAACTGCATTTATTCACTCACTCATTCATTCGTTACCTACTGAAAGCTTCTTTGCTCCTAGGCATGATGCTGTACACATGATCAGGTTCTTTTTTTATCCCCATTTGCCCTACTAACCTGAACAGGGAGTTTCCAGAAAACACAGTCTTCATATTACAAGCTTATTTGCTCCCTGAGGGTTGAACTCACTTACCTGTCACTCTAAGGTGCTTGTGGATCTTGTTTATTACCTACCGGTTATGTTTTCATATTATTTCTGTGGTTTATTGGTTTTATTAGTTTTAGTCTTGGTCCCTACTCTCTCAGTTCACTTGGGCCAAAAGGCACAATTTAGGTAAGGGTATTTTGATATTAAGTATCAAACTAAAATTTCTCCTTTTTAAGATTCTTTATTTTATATGTAGAATTCCTCTGCAAAGCATGCTTCAGACATTTAGAAGTCGTGCTCTTTTGAAACCAAATTTGTTTTCTTTTACAGAGTTTCTGAAACAGGAAGGTGCACTATTTTACCATTTGACTCCAATGAGTCCAAAGAAGCTAAAATCCTGCATCCCTGTGTACTTCAAAGTCAGGAGGCAACAATGTATTCATGGATACTCTGTGGACCAAAGTTCTTTCTGCAGAGATTTGTTACTACACTAAAATTTAGGATTAGAAGTAAATATGGAACAAAGTCTTTGTACTTCACAGTATACTTGTGCTACATATTCCATCTTGCTTAAAATTTCAATATGTTACATATGCAATCAAATTGTATTATTCTTTTCTGTGAATTAAAAAGAAATAAAGTCCATTTTCAGATATATTGGGACAAATGTCCAAAAGAACACAAAATAAATTATTTCACTAAGAACACTATTCCAACTTATGTTGTCAATGAAAATAGAGTTTTTTTGAACTCAGAATGAACTCAGAATTACTAAAATATTTTAAAGTTTGGCAAATCCTTAAATTACTTGTGAGGTCATGGTTAATGAGACAAATACTTAGGTGACATAATTATTACACATGAGCATAATAGTGATAATATCTCCAGTCTCATTATCTGAACTACAAAATCAAAGATTTGTACTCTCACAAAGAAAGTCACCAAAAGGGCATAGCAAAAGGCAAATTAAACACTAAATAACACTCCTTGAGGTATTATTAAAATTTAGTAACCACTGTTTTCAAAACTTGAGTTCTAACAATATGATAGGACCTTTCTTCTCTAATTCCATAACAGGCATCACTGGCAAGTAATGGCTCAGCTAATATGTTTAATTGTTGTTTGGTTATTGTTTTGCCCTTTCTATTTGTTATTGTGCTCAAAGAATGAGCAGAATAACTTAATATTGTGCTTTAAATGACGCAGTCTGGAATAACGAAAAAGAGTTGGGCTCAAGCTCAGGTGATAACATTTTATTTTTGGCTCTGCCATTAATGAGTTGTTAACCCTGATAATTAAATTAGTTTTCTCATTTGTAGGACAATAAGACTGGAATGAATTGCCTCTAAGGTCTTTTCTAATTTGATGACGATGGCAGTATTGATTAAGCCCAAGCTTCCTAGCGACAATCTCTGCCCATAAATGTCACTGAAAGCATTTTATGAGAGCCAGTTTTTTCTCTTCCCTTAGAATGGTGATACCAGATGACCATCAAAGGAGAAAAGTCTCCCTGTATAACATAATAAGCATTGTGCAAAAGTGTCTACAAACTGACAGAAATTAAATTACACTCTCCTTACAGCAAGTGGAAATTTTTTTAAAGAGTTCAAATGTATTGTATAATTGTAGGGGGAAAAAAAAGAATGATTTCCTTCAGGGATTTCAGTGGCAACAAGTTGAGAGAAGAGTTTTTGTATATGGACTAAACGGCAGCGTAAGAAAAAATGTATGAATTAAGCTTTGCAATACAAAATCTTTTTTGAAAATCCTTACTCAGCAAACTGCGGTTTGGTGGTAGAGTGCTTTACTTGTGAGGACCTAGGTGTTCCAACCCTAGCCCCCACACATACACACACAAAGGAAGGAAGGAAGGAAAAAAATCCTTCCTCACATAGTTCGTTTGAGAGGTTGGCTAGCATGCTTTAAACTGTGGGTCTACCATAGACAACTTCATCAAATGCAGATTTTTCTATAGAAAACGAGATGTAAACAGCCAATACTGATGACACTATTATTTAGTTGTACTAAAATTGCTCAATTTTTCCAGAAATCTAAAAATTTACAAAAATAACTGATCTTAATATATACACTAATGACTTATTTCAGTTTAATCAAAATTGTTAGAGATTCACAAGGATTCTAACAATATTGGAACCAATGGGTAATTTTTACTCCAACGGCTCATTGTCTTCATTAGAACAAAAAAAGGAAAACAGGCAACAGAAAAAAAATATACGAGAATGCTTATGCTGATTACCTATGAGTTGTGGAATTAAGGCTGGTTTTTATTGTCCTTTGATCCTTCCTGTATTTTCAACAACAGATATGTATTTGCTACATATTGTCTATTAGAGAAAAATTTTTATAACAACCATTATTTGATCAAAACAGTTATTTTTTTAAAGACAGTATAGAATATCACCATATTAAGAGAAAGAAAAACAAAGGGTGGTTGTGAATTTCCTTTTCTCTAGAATGCACGTGTGTGCTTTTTAACTCCAAGTTTAGGCTTTGCTAAGGATGGGTGGGCAAAGAAATAGGGAATAGAACCAGACAGTTAATAATCCCCTACTTTTCCTAAAGAAGAGCAGTCCAAGTAAGTTTAGCTCTGCTCTTCTGTTCAGATTCCTTTATGCATCACTTGAGGAAATACATTTAGATCTTTTTAAAAATCACAGACATGCTATGGAGAGGAAATTTGGAGAGAATGAACCTCTGATTCTCTTGACAGAGCTTAAATCTCTAAATCTAACTTCTGAAGGTGGATCCAAGAATGTTTTGTTCTAGTTTTAAAGTAACAAAAGACAAAATGTGAAAGTGGGATAGTTTCACTTTTAGAAATGGAAAAAGAATAGAAATAGACTGTGAGGGTATGATAATGATTCTTATAGAATTTTAATATCAAGGGCATATTAAGCAAATGCACAAAATGTGTTTTAACACACCCACTATTACAGAACAATTCACATGCATCTAAACCAGCCTAAATCTCTTTAGGAATTGCAGGCTAGAGCTTCATCTGCTTTTGGAGTCATATTTTTCCATATAGGCTGCATTGCAGTTCAGATAGTTTGAACGAACTTTCATCCACAATGGAACTGATCGACATCATACTATTCCTATATGCACTTAGCTACTTGGAGGAGAGAGTAAGGCTATTATTTGTAAAATACCACCATCGGTACCATGAAAAGGAAGCTGGTGTGCAATGTCATCTCTGTGTGTTAAAATTGGTTCTAGTAGTTAATTTTTTCTCAGGTACGATGCTGTGGATGATGTAGAAAGCCATTAGTGACTGAAGGCTTTTCTAGGTCTTTGAGAATTGAATGGGAAGAATCATGAGAAAATGATTACCATATTCATGACAACACAGACTACATCTTAAGATCATGTAGTGGAAGACAGCACGAGTCTGAGATCAGGCAATTGGTTCCTGATTGCAGCTCAGTCTCTTGTTGCCTGGGAAACTATAACATGTCACCTGACCTCAGGGGCTGGGCATCTTCAACTGCAAAATCAGAGGGTGGTTCTGAGCAGCCACAGAGACTCCTAATTCTAAAATTCTAATTTCTTTCTTCTTAATGACTGACTATAACAAAGGTTCAGATATTCTGTCTCTTCTTTGAAGAATTAAAGCACTATCAAAAATTTTAACTCCTTTGAAAAAAATGAGTTTAAAAAGAGAATGGAAGGCTATAACATCCCCCTGGAGGGATTCAAATACTGAGAAAAGATCAGAGTCTCGTGTTAGCCCAAAAGACTTTATCTGTTAGAAAACTGGCATATCTTAGACAAACTACAAAATACTTTAGAATTTGTAATTATAGAAAAAAGATGAGGTTTAAAAGAGAGAAAGGAAACTGGGTTAGAGAACATTGGTATACTTTTTCCTAATTCTATACTAAGCTAACAGGTAATTCAAACTCATTTTTATAAATACAATATACACAGGATGATTAATTCTGCAGTAAAATTAATTATACATTTTAAAGGCAAAAAGAGATGTTCTTATGTGTCTTCTTTCAAATCTAGGAGAATGTTGTGCTGGTGCATTGGAAGAGGGAGAATGAATGAAGTTAAGACATGAACAGAAACTGAAATCACACAAACCCTTAGGTCCTTCATCCGTGGGTGGGTGAGGATTTCTAACCGGATCCCGTATACTGCAATCTGTCCCTGCCCAGGTGAAATTACAGATGCAGGTGGCTTCATTACTACACACCTGTAAAAACAAAAGAACAGAGATGGAGCATTTTCACTGTGCTTCATGGAGTAGTGATAAATGTGAAAGAGACATAAGGCAGGGAGGAAGCATAAAAAAATCACTGGCACGGTGATGCATGCTGTAATCCCAGTGGTTTAGGAAGCTGAGGTAGAAGGATCACAAGGTCAAGGCCAGCCTCAGCAACTTGGTGAGGCCCTAAGCAATTTAGCGAGACTTTGTCTCAAACTAAAAAAATAAAAAGGGCTGGGGCTATGGCTCAGTGGTTAAATGCCCCTGGGTTCAATCCTCAGTATCAAAAAATTCCTTGGAAATACTTTTTAAAGTTTTTCACATCTCTGATCAAGATGAGGGAAAACAATGTGTAGATCAAATAACTGAATATATTTTCTGTTCGTTATATAAAAGTAAAGATTAAAAGGAAGAAAGCTTTAAGTTTGTACTATTCATGATGATAGTATTTAAGTACATAAATACGTACATTAATGTCTACAAGGTAGCTTTTTCATACATACTTATTTCTAGGAACATATGTGAAAAACATATGCTTAATTCAGTAAATTAATAGGTAGTGGGCTCAAAAGAAACTGCCCAAGATTAGAGACAGTGGGCTCAAGAGGCACTGCCTGAGATAAAAGTAGAGGAGACACAAATCACGAATGTCCAACATCAAGCTCATTGGTGGCACTTTCCTGCTAAACAAGCACCCATCCACCTTCCCTGCCAGTCCATGGTATCACCCCCTTTCTCAGCCAGCCAAGCTGAAAACCTGAGTGATCCTCATCTCCTGTCTCTTTCTCTGGGGACCAAACAGCTAGCTGGAACAGACTTAGAATTTAGATGACATAAATAACCATCTGAAAACTAGAGACAGGGGTATTGAAACCCTCCCCTCCTTATGAAATACATTCAGAGACAGATTATTAGGGATGATAAATCCAACTTAGAAGCTTTTGAATCTGAAATGTTACAACACTACGATTACGACTGATAAGGCCGAATTTGACCTTTTTAAAAACAAGAGAAAAAGGTGAGGGGGTAATAGAAAAGGAATTCGAGCCTTTTTAAGCATTAAGTTTTATGTTCTTAGAGTAGTAACTGAAATATCTGCAAAGTCTGGCCAGTGATTTTATTTTAACATAGCAATTACTGCACACGTACCATGTGCCAAGTACTTGTGCCAGACACTTTATGTAAAGCATCTTATTTACACCATGCCAGCACGCTGAGGGCCAAGAGAAGTTAAGTGATTTATCCAAGGTCACCAGAACAGCAAGAAGCAGAGCCAGAATTCAAACCCATGATTCATTTGAGCCCCCAAATCCAAGCTCTCAAATCACTGCACTATACTGTCTCCCCATGAGTCTTTCCTCCTATGAAATCCCAATATCAAGATCACTAGACACAAATTTCTAGGGCCTTTCCACCTTGTTCTGATCCAGGTTGCCTGCCTATTTATCAGTTTTGAATTACTTTTACATTCATTCCAGCACCTCCCTTTTTAAATTATTGCTCTCAGTTTCTTCATAGTCCTTTTTCCACCATTTCTGAAGTCTGTATCAGTTTTGCAGGGGAGAGGGAGTACTGGGGATTGAAATCAGAGACACTCAACCATGGAGCCACATCCCAAGCCTTATTTTGTATTTTATTTAGAAGCAGGGTCTCACTGAGTTGCTGAGGGCCTCACTAAGTTGCTGAGGTTTTGAACTCACAATCCTCCTGCCTCACCCTCCTGAGCTGCTGGGATTAAAGGCATGCACCACCGTGCCTGGCTCTGTATCAATTTTGAAATGCCTTCCTTTGGATAAGCCCAGTTTAAATAATAGTTAAAATTTGATTTTGGTATCCAGCTTAGATTTAGTAATAAAGGCAACTTGCCCAAACATTTTGTTCACAGAATTAAAGACACATGTAGTTGTGAATAGGGATAGCATTTTCTCTTTAGTTGACAATAATCTATGCGTAACTGTACAGCTTTAAATTTGCAAATATCATCCCTGATTCAACCTCTATCCTAGTGTGATCTGGCACCTACATACTCAGTTTGTGCATATTGAGTTGATGACAGTGAATTATTCCAATGGTGTAAGTTGTTTTGAATGATAAAAAATAGTCACATGGGATCTATAGTTTCTTTGGAAACCACACCAATTTTCTTCCATCTTTTTAGCTGTTGCAATGGTTAATTTTATGTGCCAACTTCACTGGGCTATGGGATGTCCAAGTAAACATGATTTCTGGATATATCTGTGAGACTGTTTCCAGGTGAGATTAGCATTTGAATCAGTTGACTACATAAAGTAGATTGCCCTCCCCAATGTGAGTGGGCATCATCTAATCCAGTCAGGGCTTAAATCCAGAGAAAAGGAGGAAGAAGGATTCACGCACGCACACACACACATACACACACACACACACCTTTTTTTTTTTTCCTGCTTAACTCTTGAACAGGGACATCTCTAACGCTAGGTCTGGGTTTCAACAGCTCTTTTAGTCCTCATGCCTCTGGACTCAGACAATTATAACACTGGCATTCCTGACTCTCCATCTTATAGACAGTAAATTGTGGGATGTCTGAGCCTCCATAATCACATGAGCTAATTGCTCATAATATATCCATATATATATATATATATATATAGAGAGAGAGAGAGAGAGAGAGAGAGATAGATAGATAGATAGATAGATAGATACAGATATAGATATATAGATACATACATACATACATACATCTCCTACCGGTTCTGTTTCTCTGCAGAATACTAATATGGATATCAAATAATATCTTGGGAGTATGGTGAATATAAATAGTCAGTAATTGGGAAAAGAACCAAATTAATATATAGCACATTTCTTAGCAGATAAAAGTATTACAGGGGCTGGGATTATGGCGCAGTGGTAGCGTGCTCGCCTAGCACGCATAAGGCACTGGGTTCGATCCTCAGCACCACATAAAAATAAAATAAAGATGTTCTGTCACCTACAACTAAAAAATAAACATTTAAAAAAAAAAAGTATTACAAAGATAGTCATAATCTGTGTTTAGATGCTGGTAATAACCACCTAGGAGGATGGCTGAGCTGGACGTCTAGCATCTGAAGGTACCAGACAATGGAGGTTTGAGCTGGGACATGGATGCTTACTTACCCCATGGCCTGAACAGACTTTACCCTTGGAATCAAGTGGGCAGCTGCTCATATTTAGGGCTTGAATCTGTAGGCACTTCCGATCTAAACACATCATGGACGGGCCACATGGTGTTCCATCTTCTACATAGCCCACATCTGTATCATCATCTAAAACTACGTGAGCACCACTAAGAGGAAGAAAAGATCCACACAATTGTTAGCACCATACTTAGAAATACAGGGTCAGCATGAACCGAAGTGGCTGTCTATGAACAGAGGTTCCTCTTAGCATTTTCCCAATCTTCCCTTTCTATTTCCCCTTCCCAGTCCCCCTTAATAAAAGAGCATGACAAAAAAACCTAACTCCCTTTCATTATCATTATTACACTGCACATCATCAGGAAAACTACCATTCTCATGAAGTATATTCTAAATCTTCACTTCTTTCCAACACCTGATATTAAGATGAGGGGAGAAGCATTTGTATAAGAACAAAAGAAGCAAATATGTCATGGGTTCTCTGAGGCTTTCAGATGTGACATGGGAGGGAAAAAAGCAGATGTTGAGCAAAAAGAGCAAATGGAAGTATTTTTTAAATTACTATTATTACTTTAGAGTACTTGATTATTTGTAATTGAAAAAATAAACCAGTTCTTTTCTATTGATTTTTGCTTCTAAAATTTCAAAGTTAGGGACAACATGAATTTAAATGATAATGCTATAATTACTAACAGTATCTTGCTGAGCATTTTACAAATATGCTAATTTAGGATGTAACAATGGAATTTAACAAGGCTGTTACAGATATGTGAAAATGTACACAAAGAAAGCTTATGGGCCTCAAAGTAACAAGCAATGAGGATTGCAAATTTATTCCAGGAGAGATCTTATTGTCATAGACCCAGTTAGAATTGCCTTCAAATCCATTTAAAAACACAGAAATATCAGCAATCACTTGACCAAAACAACGTTATCCAATATATACTCACTCACTTTACTAAAATCTGTTCAAAAATTACTTTTGGATAATTCCACACATTTTATTCACTCACATAAGATGAAGATTTGGCATTCTGGGGAAACTAAAAATAAAAGTGCAGATGCTGAAGTCTGTTCTGTCGGGAGAATCCCAACAGTGGTTCAGGTAACACCAGAAAATTCAACTAAGAGAATGGTGTCTTAGAATTATGACTACTTGAAGAGAACAACACCCACTTTGAATATATTACAGTTCCCTGGCTGAAAAATAAGCCTCCTACATCCTATGTATTCTCAAAACAACTGAACATAAAATGTTTGCTTACAGCTATAAATAATAGTTTAATAAATATTTTCAATGTGTGATTGGGTATTTGTTAAACATATTCTAAACCAGACGCATGCTACACAGAGCTTAAACTCTTGCTTTGTCTCAAATATAAAACAAGAGCATAGTGTTCAAATAGTGACATATTCCAATGCTCAAAATTGTAATCATGGGTTAAAAAAGCATACAGGTTGAGCATCCATAATCCAATAATCTATAATCTGAAACACTCTAATATCTGAAACTTGCTGAACATTGACACAATGCTACAAGTGGAAAAGTCTACATTTGACATTATGGGATGAGTCACATTCAAAACTTAGGTGCACTCAAAATATCCACATAAGAATTACTTCTTAAGTTGTGCTCTATTTGTGTACTATGTGTCAACATGCATTCTACTATCATGTATAATTAATTTGAACAAATTTAAAAATTAAAATAAAAGAACTATTTAAACATTGGTGATGATTACTAATTTTAGGAAGATTTTTTCTTCTGGATACAAAATGTACTAGAATAAAAAGGATTATTTGGCAGGGGGGAAATGCTTCTCAAAAAAAGAAATAAAAGTGGCCAACAAATATATGCTCCCTATCATTAGCCATTGAAGAAATGCAAATAAAACTACAGAAGTTACCACCTTATCCCACTTAGAATAGCTATTATCAAAATAAAAACAAAAACAAATGCTGGCCAGTATGGAAAGGAAAAGGTATACTTACTGTCAGTGGGAATGTAAATTAGGACAGTCACTTTGAAGAACAGTATGTAGGCTCCTCAAAACAATCAATTTGTAGGCTCCTCTAATAGTTCTAACTAGAACTATTAGATGATCCAGCTATCCGACTCCTGGCTATTTATCCAAAAGAAATAAAGTGGGCATACAAAAGAGATCCCTGCATGCCCATGTTTATAGCAACTACTCATAATAGCTAAGGTATGGAATCAGGCTAAGACCCATGAGCAGATGAACAGATAAAGAAAACGAGGCATACAAATGCAATGCAATATCATTCAGCCATAAAGAAGAATGAAATCTTGTCATTTTCAGAAAAATGGATGGAACTAGGGGACATTTTGTTAAGCAGAATAAGCTAGACACAGAACAACAAGTACCATGTTCTCTCTCATGTAAAAACTAAAAGAGTTAACCTGAAAATAATATGGTGACTACTGGGGATTGGAAAAGGTGCAGGGGTCAGACAGGGAGCGTGGAAGAAGCTTAGTTAGAAATGATCGCTGCACTCGGCATGATTTTATGGAAATATCACATGAACTCCATTAATATGTACAATTAATACATATTAATAAAAATAAATATATGCATAGATTTTAAAAATTATCTTCAGGCTATGTGTATAAAAACATGAACGAAGTTCATGTTTAGACTTGGGTCCCACCCCCAAGATATCTCATTATATATATGTAAATATTCCAAAATCCCCCAAAATACGAAATTTAAAACTCATCTGTCCCCAAGCATTTGAGATAAGGGATACTCAACTTAAATGATAATTCTATTCTTCAGATCATGATTTAAAAGAACACTTCACTAGCATTAACTAGTATAATTTGGAGCAAGTGTAATTTGCAAATCAATGTAACGCTGTTTTAAGTGACTCTCCACATGAAAGATGATGATAAAATCTAAGTTAACTTTCCTCTTGGTAAGAACAAGGAAAATCTTTGATTTAATTTTTTTTTGAAATTTGATTTTTTTGGAATTTGTGATTCTCATGTTTCATGAGGCTAACATTTAATGTGTTACCTGCAGTCAATCACTCGGCCTTGATGATAGAAAGAAGTCGGGATGATCTCTCCTTGAAGTTGACCAATACGTGGAGCTCGAGTAAGATTGGTACAAAGTAAAAATCCACAGAACACATCACTGAATATGTTAAAAAAAAAAAAAAAAAAAGGAAGAAGAACAACAAGGCAAGAGAATCAGGCTCAAAAAAAATCAGAGGTATTCAGTTTACATATATTCAAAAATTTTCAATATTCTCTTTCCTTTAAAATAGAAATATTTATGTAGATATTGTATTTGACTATGATCCCTCTCCCAGAAGGACCACAGTTTTGCTTGGGGAAGTGAAACAGACAGCCAGAAAGATGTATCATGACTAGTCCATGTTACTGGAGGCATTCCCTATACCCGCTTTCTTATGTATCCCTCCTCCCCACTCTCTAAAGCTAAAAGGAGTCCAGGGTATAGAGATGTGAGTAAAAGAAAGCAAGGGAGTTGCTAGGAGGATTTATGGATAAAGGTTACAGCCTAACAGGGAAAAGGCTTTGCTCCTACTTCTACTTCCTACCTTTGAATGTGCAGTTTTGCATTCACCTTACACTCATGAGTTCACAGACAGGAAAAAATCAACATGCAAGGATCACAGAGCAGCAGGACATTAATGATCCAGGTCCGTGGTGACACTGTTATATAACTCACCCACCATGAGGGCACCTACCTTTGGCCCATCTGTTAAGTAAACCATGACTCTTAAAGAATGGGCAAACAACTGAAGTGACAGATCACTAAAAACAAATATATAGTCAATAAATGTAAGACAATGTGCTAAATGCTATTTAGAATCTGGGAAATGCACCAGAAAAATCATGATAATATAGTAGTTCACACTCCACTGAACAGATAAAAGTAAAAAACCTGATAAGACCAGGCATTGGTGGGTACAACATTTTCATATTCATATTATTGATGGCAGAGTTCACTAGTAAAATTATTTTTAGAAAACCATTTGACATCATCTGGTGATGCTGAAAATATTCACTCCCTATGACTTAGCAATTTTTGGAGAAATTGGAGAAATGTGTGCAAACGTACACTAGGCTACATGTACAAGAACGTCCACAGCAGCATAGTTCCTAAGGGCCAAAACATGGCAACAACCCAAAAGTCCATCAACATAGAATAGAGACTAAATTGTAGTTTATTAGTATGTGCTGTACAAAAAATGAAACAAACAATATAGCTATCCACACTATGGGCTCTTAAAATGGTGAACTTCAGAAGCAAACTATGAAACAATGCATGAAGTATAAGGGATAAAAATTTGGGCAGTAAAACTCTTAAAAAGTCAAGAAAGCCACTGTCACAAAAGTCAGGCTGAAGGGACCTCCTGGAAAGAGATGGGAGCTGTCATGGGGACGGAGACATTATTTCTGGGAAGCTGCAACATTCTGTTTCTTGGCCCAGGTAGGGGTTACATGGGGGATCACCTCATAATTATTTGGTAAAAGGCATACCTGGGTGTTAATTTTCAGTTTATATATTATATGTCACAATTTTTTAAAGTTTCAAAAAAACATTAATTTTCCTTAACTCATGGGGGTTGTATATTCTATCACCAGATATTCAAAAGCTATCTTTTACAATGATTATGATCCAATGCCTCCCAAACATTTTAAAGTTACAGAGACAAGGAGAAATGATCAGATTTGTCTAAGACATGGAGTTAATGATAAAGCTAATCAATTTGGAGGTACCCAACCCCACAGGTTTTGGCTATCTCAAGCCTCTCTCTGCTTCTCCCTAGCACCTCAAGAACTGAGGCTCAACATCATGGCATATATATACCTCACATGTAAGTCATCAGATGGGAAAGTGTTCCCCGTCATTTTGGTTTAATTTTAAAGAAGTGGTAGTCAAAAACTTGTTGCCTGGTGAGGCCTCATCCACTATCAAACACTATGTGGAATTGTAAACTTTCATGAAGTATAGGATAGACATCATTAATGAGAGAAATACAACTTTCCTTAAATCCTTGCTCTACTTCAAAATTGGGAGAGCCAGATGCAGTGGCATACGCCCGAAATCCCAGTGGCTCTGGAGGCTGAGGCAGCAGGATCACAAGTTCAAAGCCAACCTCAGCAAAAATGAGGTGCTAAGCAACTCAGTGAGACCCTGTCTCTAAATAAAATACAATAGAGCTGGGCATATGGCTCAGTGGTCAAGTGCCCCTGAGTTCAATCCCTGGTACCAAAAATTGTGAGAAAAATCCTCACTGCTAGGGAAAGAAAATAGAGGAGTTTTTACTTAAAACTAAATGCTCCCATAGATCCAAGTTACTGGATTAACCTGAATAAACAATTGAATCACAATTCTAACTTTCATCAACCAACCAAAGGGAAGTATAACCAATGTCCTCCAAAAGCCTCTCCCTTCCTGAGTCAGGATTCCTCTAATATGCACTAACCAGATGCTTTTTAGAAGGGAAAAGCCTCTGATATAGATATTTGATGACTAATTAAATCAAAAGGTGCTGCACATGTGAAATGGTTAAAAATATATTATTATTATACTTTGAATAATATATAGTCTACATAATTTACCTCTTCAAACTTGTGTATAATAGTAAATAGCACATTCCTAAGTCAACTATTCTAGCTAAAGTAGAAAATTAAAACCTAATATTCATTTGTAATATTTTTGCAAAGTATCACTTCAAAACAGGAATCATGTACAATACAGAAATACAGCACATGAGGATTTTCTGAGTTTTATCGAAAGGCTATGAGTCAATTGCCTAGTATCAGTTTTGTCTATTGTCATTTGCCTCCAGAGACACCAGTGAATTTTTCAAATGCATCCTTAAATTTTTGAGTAGCCAGACATTTATAAAAATGAGTGACATTTATCTCGTTCTCATTCTGCATTTGCATGGGGACCTCCACATGCAGTCATTATGCCCCAAAGCTGACCACTCACTGTTTGCTGCACTGGATCCATCGGTCTCCATCCTTGCCGCAGTTTCCCTTCTCAGTGCCTTCTGTGTTCAGCTTTTCATAACAGAACTTGTCAGATCCTGCGGCCTCTGTTGGAGATTGGCAAGGGAAGAAAATTAATTTCAGGGTTTTTTTTGTTAATGATAACCAGTAGTGTGTCACTAAATGTTCAACTGGTTCTCCAGAAAAAGAAGGAAAACCCTGATTTGTACCATCTGCCAATTTCTGTGGTGTAAATATTCCAAGACTCATTTTAAACTAACAAATTCCTGAAAATTTAGCAATGGTTCTAGTGAGCTTACTCAAAAAAGCTTCAACACATGCCAGGCACAGTGACACATGCTTATAATCCCAGCTAACTGGGAGGCTGAGAAGGGAGGACTACAAGTTCAAGGCCAGCGTAGGCAACTTAGCAAAATGCTGTCTCAAATTTTTTAATACAATTTGTTTAATGTGAGAAACAAATTTCTCATTGGTGGGTTGGTGGGTTTAAGGATAGATAGTAGGACGAATCATCAGCAAGGATTAGTGAAGTGACACACAGAAATCTAATATATGTTCTTAATTCTGTTCTATATTAATGTCAGGAGATTAATTATAACATCAGTCCATTGAGATTTTATGCTGCTAGTTGGGTTTTGATATTTTGATCTTTGAAAAGACAATATGTGTCTATTTTCTTTCTATGAAATACTGAAGCACTGAATGCAAATCTCAGATAAACGATATCTGCCAATAACTGAAATCACTCATGCCAGGGATTTCTGTTTTGCTTTTGTATCCTTTGGCCCAGTGACAGACAGCAAGGAAGACCCATTTCTTGAGCTTCCTTTCTGTTTCTCATGAACTGAAGCTCATGGGAGAGGCACTATAAATGTTATCAGGAGAATATGGGTATGAACATTTGAGGAACATTCTGAGACATGACCGTGTACCTATCTGCTCCTCAGAAATACCTCGTTCCTTCCCTGGAACTGAGATAGTGAATGACAGAAATTTTAAAAAAAAAACAAAAAAAAAAAAAACAAGGCTGACATTCTTCTGGGTTAAAAAACAGAAAGCTAACTTGGCAGGTGCGGGGGTGGTGTGGATAAATGTTGGAGCCAAGGTACAAAGTAAACATGCAAGTGCCAGGACAGTGACTCTGACCTCTGCACTCGGATCATCTTTGCAAGCAGATGCAATATTCTTCTCTGACAGACACGATCACTGAATGACACCATTCAGTTCTGAGGACAAGTCTTCAATTTGAGTAGTTTTCTACATAGTTTGTATCATGTATCTTGTATTATTTGAGGTGGAGGCTGAACCCAGGGCCTCTCTTGTACTCCACCTCTGAGCTACCCTTCAATCCCTCCATAGTTTTTGTGACTGAGATTCCTAGATCTCCTTATTCTCACTCTTATCTAGATTCCTTTCATTTTAAACATTACTCCAAGCTGTGTATCTCTGTCAGCACACCTAGCAGAGAAGAACAACATTAAAAGAAAACTGTGTGGAATGACCACCAACAGGAAGATGCAACCTACTTGTTCCCCAGATGTACTGACATTGGTTGTCTCTGGTCTTGCACTCGCCATTGTAGCAGCGGCCCTGGGGACAAAAAGCACACATGCCGTGAAGCACACACAGCCAGTTCCATTTACACGGTCTCTCTCAGGTTCAGCTAGGTATGTTTTTTTTTTTCTCATTCCATATCCTAATATTTTCATAGTGACCAATAAGAATCACAGATATCTTAAGACAATCCCACACAGTTAAAATTTAAAACTTGAAACACTCTTCATATTCAGTTTTTTAAAATCCAAATTAATTATCTCAAAATTTAAATTTTATGGAAAACAAACATTGGCACATTTCTTTGTATCATACAAAATGATTTCTAGCTTCTCCAGTATGTCCATGATTATGTTTATAAAATGGCTCCAAAAATATTATAAGTCATTTTTCCCATAATAGATAGTTTTAAACTATTTAAAAATGGTCACAACTTAAAAAAATTAGATTTCTAATTCCTCAGCCATTATGTTTTTTATTTGTTTGTTTGTTTGTTTTGTTTTGTTTTGGTCTGTTCCCTCAATTTGGACAATTTGTCACCAGAGTTAAGTACATTTAATATTTGGTATGATGTGAAGCAACTCTGAATTAGAACCTCATTGCAATAATTTTCTTAAATAAATTTCCTTTCAAAATTATATTTATCAACAAAACAGAAAACTTTCAAGCCAATTATTTTTAAATTACATTTAAAACTTATAGACTAGTATACCTGATTTTGATTGCAGGTATATCCATCTTGCTTATGAAGATTTGGCGGGCACTGAAAAATATCATCTTTTTAGTTAAAGTCTGGCATGTTAAGCACCTTATTCAAACACTGCTCAATATATACATATGCAAAAAAGTGCCTGGTGAATATCTAATTAGGAACATTTAGAAAAACACATGCAACTCCTTAAGCATGTTATCCAAATTAATTCTATAGGTGGTAAAATAAATAAATAAGGCTCATAAATTGGCTGCTTTTTATAAGTTTCTCTGTTTACCATGAGATGGACTAGAATAATATATTCACTTGCCTATGGAGATAAAAGTAGAAAGAATTAAAATGGACAGTGAAGGAAATGAATCAGCTTGTTATGTAGGAGTGGACACACTTGGGAACTAATTTGCAAGACCTTGCTCAGCTCCATGAAAATGTCAAATCTGCATGTGACATCATGATGCTCACCTTTAGGCTGCATTACTAAAACAGAAGGAATACTCTGCCTTTCAATGCCATCTGAGTCCAGCATCGTCAGGGCCAAGCTGCAGATTCATTACTAGAACAATCTGTGATGTGGAGGCTATTGTTTCTTATAGGTGCATTTATCAAACTATTCTTTAAAGCATACTTCGTTTTCCCCAAAAGTTCTCCTGAATAAGTGAAGTTAAATTTTGCAGACATTCAAGAGAGCTGAGAAGGTCAAGTCAAAGGCCTAAATATGATGATCTCAAGGAGGCTTTGCCATGCTCTTCACAGCCCCTCTCCCTCCCGTGCTGGTGTCTCCACTGCCCATTCCCGGCTGTCTCCTCCACAGCACTTAGCACCAACCGACGGCTCATATATTTTATACTTCTGCATTTGTTATTTTTGTTCCTAACAAAAATAAGGACAGATCCATGTGAGATCTATGCAGATCTATCCTGCTACCTTCCTGGTACTCAGAACCATATCTGACATATTGTAGGTGGCTCAAGTATTATCGACTGACTGGGAAAATAAATGAATGACTCATACAGATACAATTAAGTTATTCTATTCTGCCCTTTATCAAGCCGTTTATCAGGTTTATCTCAGAAGGATAATTGAATTAATCTGTCATTCTTAAGGAGCAGTACTAAAGAATACTTTGAGCTGAAATACTTCAGTTCTATATTGTTCTAAAGAGTAAGGAATTTTAATTCAAGCTTCATTCACCACAGGTTTTCATTCACCCTGTTGGTAAGTATCTTAAAGGATGCAACTATTGGCACTGAAACCTGCAATCCCAAGCCAAGTGCACAAAAGCAGAGATCCCTGAGGCCTCTTTCATGTATCCAAATTCACTCAGAACACAATCATTATTTCATCAATCAACCATCATTAATTATTCACTTACCCTAAAACTAAGGCAGCCACAGTAAACAGAAATGGAAAAAAAAAAGTTGCTACTACAATAGGCACATGAGGGCCTAAAATTAATTTGTCATACTTCACTTTTATGATTTGCAAGAAGGAAAATTCTTTTCTTTACTAAAGAAAAAGGTCTTCATTCCAACCCTATTGTTATAAACTGCCATAGTCTCACGTGAGGCTAAACAATTTGTTCTAAACAATTTGTTTTTAATTTAGGCCAATAAAGGCCAGTTGCTTATCACTGAAATGTTTAACACGGAAATTATGGGGCTTCTTATATTTTCTAGGGACATTTAAAACAGGAGAACTACAACTCTGGGTACTTCCCTCTCTGAGAAGAGTTTGGGTTCCAACTCTAAATGTCATTTCACCCTGGTTTGATGCTGCATAGGCAGGGTCACTCAAAGCAGTCTTCAATAGTGCGACAGCACTTAAATGTATTTAAAAATGTACTATACTACAGTTAAATGACCTATTTCCTAGTGCCAACAAAAATATTTACCATATTATTAAATATGTGTATTATATCATCTAGTCTTTTTCACCAAGAATTTCTCTCAGTTGTACAAGTATTCATTCTGTCATAAACTGTGAATTTTAAAAGTGGCTCAGAGATATTCTGACCTAATACCAAATTAAGCAAAAACAGGAGGCAAAAGAAATAAAGTAATTATACACATAACAGAATATTACTCAGCCATAAAAAATAATAGCTCTATGGCATTTGCCAACAAATGCATAGATCTAGAGACTATGATGATAAGTGAAATAAGCCAATCCCAAAAAACCAAAGGTCAAATGATATGTGGATACTAAGGGGCAGGGGAAGAATAGAAGTTCATCAGATTTGACAAAAGGGAATGAAGGGAAAGAAGGGGGGATAGGTATAGGAAAGAGAGTGAAATAAATCTAACATGACTTCCCTATGTACACGTATGAATACACCACAGTGAATCTCCACATCATGTACATCCACAAGACTAGGAAGTCGTGTATAAATTATGGGTTTGTCTGAGCCATCATAAGGCAGGGATGCTACTTTTCTGGGAACTTCTGGTGAAATTCCCCAGTTCGAGAAACCCCAAATCATGCTGGTGCCCTGCCTTAGCTCACAGCCCCAAGTTCAAACAGTGGCTCCTGGGAATAGGCATAACCTGCCAAGCCCCAAACAACTTGTTTTCCCCATTCTTATCCTGTTTTCCTGAGAGGAGCTCCTCACTGAATCCCTTTGGTATGTTTCACTATAAATAAAGAATTTTCAGGCTTTTCCCTTTGTTAGGATCAGACCTATCAGGTCTCTTCCACTTGTCGAGCCCCTGCTTTAAATATTTTCCTGTGTCTTTTGCTTTATTTGTTGCTTTTTCAGACTTTTTATTTTCAGACAGCACATACCTCCAGGGGTTACTTATTGCATCCCCAAGAAGGTCGCAGGTGACAGGATCTTAATTAGAATAAGACATACATCATGTTTGTGAAAATATATCAAAATATATTCTACTGTCATGTACAACTAAAAAGAATAAAACTAATGCCTGTAAATACTGATTTACAGAGATTGCAGACATTCTATTTTCTTAAAAATTATTAGTTTCAATTAGACTTAAAGTTTACTGTCTCTGAAAGAAGACAATAAAATTTTTGAGGGACTTTAACTCCTACTCCAATTGTCCATTTTGGGTTCATTCTGATCATGTTTTAAAAGATATTAAGAGAATATTCTATTCTAATATGCCAATGAGAAATTAACCATATAATTTTTAATTTACACCTATGTGGGAAAAAGGAAAAAAATGTTTTCCTTAGACATTAGAATATCAGATTGAACAAAGAGCCCCCATTATACAAGCCTGATTTTCAGTAAATTCATGGCAAATCGGGAGTTAAAAATTGAAATGAGAAAACTATACTTCCAAAAAGACTGAACACAAAGAACTAAAACCATCTATAGTGGTTATAAAAATAATATTATTCTACAAAACTAACAACATAACTCAGTGAAATAGTTTATCAGGATTGTCAGTACATTTGTCAAGGAAGAGAGAACCCACAATTCTCATACTCTGTCATTATGTTATAGAAAAGAACGCAAAGAAACCTGTTTATATATTTAAATATAAGAAACATACACATGGAAATGAGCCTCTCTTCTCTCTCTCTCTCATACACACACACACACACACACACACACACACACACACACACACAGCCTGAACATATTTCCCTGTACCATATCATTGAAAGGGTCCCTTTGAATTGAACCTTAGATGTTACATATCTGGACCTTTAAAAATGGTTATTTAAGAACCTTTCTTTCTCTCCTTCCTTCCAGTGAACAGAGCTCACTCAGTGTAACTCCAGCTGTTCTGCTCCTTGATTCACTTCCACCACACTCTTCTCTTAGACACAAACCTGCCCACATAAATCATGCATTCTCTACTATTTCTCCATGCCAGACCTGCCTCGGCAAGAAGAGGACCTGATTTTGTCAGAAACATGTTAGAGAACCAGGATCTATGAAGAGACTCATATAGCTCCCATATTAAGCTATGGCCTTTAACCTGCTACTTTGAACTTAAAAAGTGATATTTTGGCCTCCATCTTTACTCCATCTGTTGGGAGTCCCTTGGAAGCTACAATACTTACAATAGATAATCTGACTCCTGGGAACTTATGCTAGGGAGCGAACCTCAATCAAGAAACACTCATAAAAATGCACAAAGATATTCACTACCATGCTAATAAAATAATAAAAAAACTTCCAGAATCTAAATATCCCCCACTGGATATAAATCAACTGACAAATCTATAAGAAAATAATATTTATAAATATTAAATAATATTTATAATAACTTTGAAATAGCAAAGGAAAATGCTTTTGAAATGATGTCAGAATGAAAATGAAGGTATGATGAAATCCAAACTTCTTACCATGGCTGCAAGTTCCTACCTGCCCTGATTCCTGAACTCTTTGTTGAATCTTTTCCACTCTCTTTGCTTTCCTTCCATTTCTGGCAAAAGCCAAGCTTCTACCACTTACTGTTCACAAACTAGCTCCTTCTTATGTGTATCTTTTCTTGTCTTCCCTCAGAGAGAAACCGCCGATCGCCCCACCTAATGCCTCCATGCCATCCTTCTTTCCACAGCACCTTTCCTTTTTTTTTTTGGTTGTAGGTGGACACAATATCTTTATTTTATTTATCTATTTATCTTTATGTGGTGCTGAGGATTGAACCCAGTGTCTCACATGTGCGAGGCAAGCGCTCTACCACTAAGCCACAGTCCCAGCCCACACAGCACCTTTCTTTGTGGCATCTAATATGTTTAGTTACTTATTTGCCTTTCTATGCAGCAGAAAGTAGGTTCCACAAGAACAAGGACTCATCAGCCTTGTTCCCTCCTATATCCTGGCCCTTACAGCGGTGCATGACACACAATTCAACAAATGTTTATCTGAATAACAAAGAATATAATATGACATAAATCAAAAACATAAAAAGTATATAAAGAGGGAATTCCAGAAGGCAACATTAATTACAATGTCATAATCATCTAATGGAGAGAAAATCATGCCAAAACGCAAAGCCTTCTCCTAAAAATCAAAGAGAGATCAATAGAGGAAAGGGACCAGGAAGTGGGAGGTACGGGGTGGGGGGGAGGTGCTAGGGAGTGACATTGATCAAACTGTATTGCTTTATTGTGTGCATTGTATGTACAAATGTGTAGCAACAACTCTCATCATTATGTACAACTAGAATGCACCAATAACAAAATGTGGGAGGAAAAAAAAGAAGAAAATCATGCTAAAACATAAAGGCCTTAAAAGCCGAGGTTAAGTAAGGGAGAAGGAGGCAGCAAGATACTAAGGAAAGTGGATTTCTGCACCCAGTCCACTTCAGCCAGGACAGTGCTGCTTGTTCCTTGTTTTCTACAATGGACTCCCATCCAGAATTTGTTAAAAGACAGGGTTTGGAGTACTAAAATATTTGCAACAGTATATTAGTGCTCCATTAATATGAATGTACTATTTAAGATGTGAAGGTGAGGGGGAAATCAATTAGTTGGGCATAAATCAAATATTTTTTTTAAAAAAACTATTAAGGGTAAATTTGGAAGGAAAAAAAAGGTGTAGGTCCAAAATTAAGATGCCCAACTTTCCTAAAATAAAAGTGTGATGAAGAGTTAGAAATAATCAGAAAATATAACATGCCAAAACATGAAAAAAAAGAAAGAAAACACGTTTACACATATCATCTACATGGAAAGCTTCAACATGTGTATTGTACTATGTATTACCGAAAACTCAATATGCCATACCTGGCCAGAGTCTCCAGTACAATATTCAGTGATATCACACCCGTTCACAGCATCCCGACACTCATACCCTCGTGGCTGAAACTGCAAATCAAAACCCAATATTAGGAGCTAGTACTAATTAATATTTGAAAAAGTTACTCTTAAATTCACCAGCAATCTTCTTGTAACCAACCACCACCAGTCCCTTTTTATGAATTAATAAAATAGCTGCAGGATGGTACAAGGCCAGACGAGACTGTCTACACTGAAGATGAGTCATCAGCCAAGGCATTAAGTATTCAGGCTTCAAAACCAACTGTCTCCAAATATTATTTTAGGAAAGCAACGTAATGAAAATTATGTAAAGAAGACACAGTGATTTGTCTTGAGACAAAGGAGCAAAACACTGTAATATAAACATTTAGGATCTCTCTGAAGGATTGATAAACATTTCCAACCTGCATTAATTTATCCATTAGCTTGGATGTTAATCTTACCTTAGCTAAATATATACAATAAAATTACAATGAGTCTACATGAACTACCTTCAGTGAGACTACTGATTACCTATGATGTGCAAAACATTTTGTTTATATGAGAAAGGATGAGTAAAAGATGAAAAAAGACTCATTAGCTTTAAGCAATTTATAATCTGGTAGAGGAAATGAAGCAAGTATAAACTAAACTAGAATCTTCTAGAACACCATCATGTAGAATATCCTTCAGTATTGAAAAAAATCAATAAAACTATGTAATTTTATGCTTACAGGAAATATCATAGGTTTTATATATTAGGAAAAGGAATATCGAAAATGACTTCAAAAACTGGAGGTCACTATAAATAGAAGATGGTGTCCACACATATACACACACAAATTGTGCATATACACACATGAACATACGTAATTATGTCCTTATCTAACTTTCCTGATTGTATACAAGATTCAAAAAGTCAAGTGGAAAAATATGAGCACTAGCTTTTATACTCAGGGTCTAAAATGAATTAGGGTAACTTTTGAAGTAGGTCATATTATCAAAAAGACTACAGGAATTGTCCCTCTTCTATTCAATGATTTAATTTGATCCTCATCTGTGTTAGCAGGGTAACCCTCAATGTTTATTTTGGAAGCAGCATAGGTATATTTTCTTAAGGAGGTGATGGAGGATAAGATAGTGGATAGAGAATAACAGTAAAGGTAAATGTTATGAACTACCAAAGTTGGGTAGAATTATTGATTCTACAAAATTGTCAGGCCAATAAACATAAATTTAGCACAGGTTATACAAATGCTCAATGTATATACTGAGATATTTGGTTAATCTGTCAATTAAAAGAAAGACGAAGCTGTCAGGTAACTCACAAGGCATGAGGTGTTGTTACAGCAGGGCCCGTCGCTGCAGTGGGCCCCGTTGGAGAGAGAGCACTTCTTACAGCATAATCCATAGCATTCCTAGAGAAAAGACCTCATGTGAGTAAAGCCACTCTCTTGACATTCTCTCCACATGGGCCTTATGCAAAATCCAAGTGAACAGACATGTGTTAAGTGTAAGCAAATATTTTAGCAAAGAAAAATCACTTTAAACAATGATGATTTCCTTCCTTCCACATTTCCTAGCACAGCATCATCTCCTATGAAAGGGCTTCTCTCTCAAAGAGTATCTAATTGTTAAGCAGCACCCCACCCCTGGTTAGCTCTACTCCATCCTTACTTCCCAGTTAAGTTTTATAAAGGCAAAAGCAATGAAGAGCATGGAAAACAATATTTTGGTAAAAGTTATCCAAGATAATATGAGCCATGGATTTTTAAGGAGGTGGGGAATTTGATTAGAACAATTTATTTGTCCTTTTCAGACAGGGCCATAAGGATATGACTAATCCTAACGTGTCTGAGCTGGAAAGAAGTATTGATCCGAAAGGTCAGAAAGAAAGGTACTATGAGGACAGTGAACAGCAGAGCAGCCTCTCACTAACAGCTCTTATTAGTTCTGGAGGAGCTGTGCTGACGGTAGAGAAGGACTCTTGTACCCACCACATGGAAACCACAGTCGCATTCCTCCCCAGCTTCTACATATCCATTTCCACATTCTGTGGGCTCAAATAGCTGAAAGAGATTAGAGAGAGAAAAGGGAAATATTTATTTATCACAGAAAATCAACACACCAACCAGGCCACATGCCTCTACACTCAGCTATCATGTGGTATTCTTCCACGATCTGTATCAAGGCATCTTATATAGGATGCCTGTGTGGGAAACACTGTTCACTTACTAATACCACTCCTAAAACCATACTTAAAAGTGGGGGAGAATCTCCCAGGGGTTTCATTGGTGGTGGGCTCGAGAGATGACCTGTAGCATTAGAGTTACTTTTTATGGAAATAAGCTGTCAAGAGGGATAGATCATTTTTCATATTTGCTAATGGAGCTAAAATGCATTGCTAATAAAACTCACAGATATCTAATTTGCTGACTTATCTCAAGGCAGCTCAGAAGACAGAAAAATTGTCAAAAAGATAAATATGCTTCAGTCACAGCCAAATGTAATACATAAAATCAAGTCAATGCAAACAAACTTAGAAAACAATGTTGCAAGAAACCCAAGCCCATCTTCCTCATTGAAAAGAAACCTGCATCTGCCTGAACCATATTAGATCATTGTGCAGACACATGTGTGAATCTATAGAAATCTCAATATCGCTATCATAGCTGGAAAACCATCAAATTTGTAGAATAATCCATCCTACTGGTGTCATGAACTTGCTTCTATGTAAATTCTACATAAATGCTAACTGCTGAGGCAGCTCATCGCTTATGAGAAATAGCCCTATTTCCCACTTCCCCCATGGGGGAAGTATTTCTCTGGGCATGATCATTACCCTGGCCAAAGAGTGGAGCAGCAATTGTAACACAAATGCTCAGAGCCTTGAATATGAGAGGGAGGAAGAGACTCTGTCCCCAGCAACTGTACACACCCTGAGGAAAGGTTGCTTTCCACCAAGTCTACCCATTAAAGACCTGACCTTCCTTCCACCTCCAGGAAGGCCAAACTATCACTGGAAGCAAGGAAGCTCCCACACTAGTTGGGTGAGACTCCACTGGGGGAAAGTTCAACGAGTAACATCAACAGTGCTGATCTCTGTTAGCACTCTATTAGGATAAAATGGAAAACGGAAGGGCCAGTGAGAACACAACCAGCACTTTCTACTAGGCCTCTGGTCCTTTCTTTCTTAATGCTCTTTCTCCATCCTAGGATGTGTCACTACCTCAAACCAGATGGAAAATATGACAGTTGAGAAGATTCCTAAAGCACAGAAAATATGCACATTGAAAGCAACACATAACTCATGCATATATATAACCTTGTTGACTAAAAACACTTGGGGAAAAATATTAGTTCTCTGATATACACATATAAACTATTCCATTGGAAGCCACAGGGCTTTTTTAAAAAATCTTTGTAATGTGTAATTTAAGAAGAGAAATAATTCTTTATTTACTAACTTTCAAAATTGAAGATGTATACATAGTTATTTTTATACAGGGCTCCAAATTATTGCAATAATTGTCTTCCTACTCACGGGCAATTTGAGAAAAGCAATGATGAATCCTTACGCATACATAAGAAACCTTATCCTTCCCAAATCAGTGAGTGTCATTTCCTCAAGCATGATGCTTCTAATTAGCTGGTACTCTGTAAGCTAGGTAAAATCAGCCACATACATAGCAATTCAAAAATGCCAGTATTTTGCATTAGTTCTTTATTACTGATTTTACCCATTTCCAACACTGCAAAGCTGGTGCACTGAGATCACCGCCATGAAAGATAGGCAGCCTACATTAATTATGTAAGGTCACTTTAAAAGTTCAGTTTCTTTTTTCCACAGCTTTACTGAGATTTTAGACAGATATCAGACATTGAGCTACCATCCCCTGACTCCAGCAGTATCACTTAATTATGGGTATGGAGAGAGTTATTCTATCAGTTACTCACATTATTCACTGATTTTTTTTTTTTTTTTAGAAAAGGCTGACATAATTCCACTGGTCTCATTTGCAAAGTATTAAAAACACTTTTTACAGTAATGAACTACATTTGATCTATAAAGTAGTATTTTAAAGAAAATATGAAGTTTGCTGTGTTAGAATTTCTATACTATCTGCTAATTTCTATACTATCTGCTAATTGATCCTGTCTTTTTGTCTGTCGAGTAACTTTATTTCCAAACAGACCCTTATCCAGAAGCTCTATAGTCAGAGAGTCTGAGAATTCTGGCTTTGCTGGATTTTATAAAAGTATGATGATTGGCCATGTTCTATGTAACCATCTCAAGAGGCCTGGGACACACCTTACAATCAAACACATTAACATTTCTGCAGTGAGACTTGCAAGGATTCACACTATGGAGGATAAATACAGATTTTAAATGTAGTTGTATTGTTAAATGTGTTTTCTGCAAACTTGTAAAAAACACGTCTAGAAATTTTCAGTTTTTTGAACTCAAGATTCATGGATAAGGGATTTTGACACTGTGTACAAGTTCTAATGAAATGCCAGGCAGGACAAGTGGACCTCCTCCAGGTGAAGAGATTATGCAGTACAAATACTTATGGTCTTTATGGCTGTAAATATCTTGAAACATGTTTTGGCTGGCTGATATTAGTAATGTTTCCTGCCTGGGAGAGTAGAGAAATAAAGAGGGGGTTGGGGGGAGGCAGGCAGGCAGAAAGAAAGAAAGGCAAAAAGACAGAAAGATGAAAAGAAAGAGAAGGAAAAAGCTGGGTTCCTAGAAACAATGAGGAATTTTTAATGGAGAAATGGATTATTTTCTTAGTCTAATACACTGTCTCTTAGCAGAGAGGTGAAAACCCTAGCATGAAAATACCAAAGATACTTACACTGAAAGGTTTTTGCTTTGTGGAGGGTTTGGGGTGCACCTAGCTCCGAAGTGATTTACAGCTTGGTCATTCATTTAAAGGGGACTCAATCTTCCACATGATAAAGACTTTTTGTAACTAAGTATTAATCTGACTGACAAGAAACCTGCTTTCCAAGACAATTATATGCTACTCAGCACTGTTCCATTGTTAAACACTGGAGAGATAATTATACTTCTGAAGTTACTAACCTTTGTTGGTCTATTGAAAAGACAGGCTCCACCTCCTCTCTGTAGAAAGTCTCTATACTCCAAAATGCTGCACTTTGAGAATTTTCGGGAATGGGATACCCTGAGGAAATAATGCATCAGTGATGTAAATAATGTGCCAAAAACAGTCATCAGAGAAGAAAATTAAAACCCTTGAATAGAGAACAAAATGTTAATTCCGGATCCAGATGAATCTATTTTGACAAGGCACTTATGGTCTCAATTGTAAAATAAATTTGTGTGAGTTTGTAAAAAATATAAATGCAAAGAAAATCACAGAATTGGGGACAAGATTAAAACCTCCTCAGTTATAAAGGCCTGGCTTGAAACAGTTTTTTTTAAGTTTGCTACAAAACCTTTCATCTAGTCTGCATTTTAAAGTGTGATCATTTTTATTTGCTATGTCTCAATAAAGGCAAGCAGGCTTTTGACTCTGCCTTAAATGAAAGGAGCTCATAAGCCTATAAGACTCGATTCTGAAGGAAGAAGTTGGGAGTATAGATTTATTAAAGACTGCAAATCCACTTTCAACAAAGTGACTCAGGTAAACCAGAAAACTCTAAAGAGAGGTGCTGGACCACATACATACATGTACATATGCTTTTGGTGTGAATATACACAAGAAAAACAGAATTAGGCTGAGTTCCCATAAATAACAGCTCCCTATTCTCAGTTTCAAATATTACTGGGCGATAGGAATAATTTAGCAGGAATATAAAATGAGCCTCTCTGTGACTTACTTAATCAAATTAATACCCCTATGTCAGCACACAGGGAATATTATATACATTATATGCATATTAATGTGTAATGTATAATGATATATATGGATATACTATTACATAGTCAGGGTTAAGGTGAATCATACACATTGATTTCTCAGAAATTGTAACTACTTGATTTGAGAGTGACAGTTCAATATTATATGAGATATGAGGGTTATTTATGGAAGTAAATAAAATTTGTCACTGTTGACAGTGATCTCGTACAAGAACTATATACTAGAGAAAAAATACATTAAGCCAGGCAGGGTGGTGTACGCCTGTAATCCCAGCACTTTGGGAGGCTGAGACAGGAGAATCACGAGTTCAAAGCCAGCCTCAGCAAAGGCGAGGCGCTAAGCAACTCAATGAGACCCTGTCTCTACATAAAACACAAAATAGGGCTGGGGATGTGGCAGAGTACCCCTGAGTTCAATCCTCAGTACCAAAATAAAAAAAAAGAAAATTAGCCTTAAATAGTTTTATTATGTTCTATGAATAATTGATTCAAATTAGGAGCTGAAAAGAAAAAAGATATCTCACTATAAAACCAATATTAAAAATAGTGCTACCTTCCTACAACAGTCCTCAGAAATGTCTGTACACCTTTAAATTATTAAATTGTGGAACAAGAGTAATGCAACAGTGGAAGCTATGTGTTTTGAGTATAAACTTCATTTCTAGGAATATGTTGTGAAATCGCAGGGATAATGGCTGACTGTGCAAATCTCTTCTGTCCAGAGCTGGACTCCTGGGAGCATCTGGTAGAATAAAGAATGGGCTTCCACAGGTGGGTAGGGGCTTCCAGCAACAAGGCTTAGAGTGATGAAAGTAACACCAGTGTCCTGCCAATGTCCTGGGAAGGTGTCCAGCATGGGCAAAAGAAGTAAGAGAGGGCCTGCATGGGGCACAGGTCCCTGGAAAAAAGCCATGTTTCAGGGCCTAGATTCATTGACACAACAGCAGCTATAGAGCAGTTGCTCCATTTCCCAAAGTATCCTCAGAAGAGAAGACAGGTGAGTGAATGTTCAAATATTTACCACTAGAACATTATCTAGTTTAGGCACAATAAATCTGAGAAGGAAAAAAAAAAGTTTCACTGATTCTACATATAGTACAATTTTTACTAATGTAAGCATATATATTTACAGTTCCTTAAAATGTAAATTGATGCCTAAATTGATTTTCATTGACTGCTTCAGGCAGACAATAAGCTTTTATTCCAGTGTACTAAAAAATTAATGCCTCCCCTAAACTTAGAAGCATATGTGTGTGTGTGTGTGCGCGCGCGTGCGCGCGCTTCCTTTAAGAGTTAGTAAGTAGAGTACCTAATACATTTTACTTTTATCACCAACCTTAAATTAAAAATTAAAATATAAATTAAATTAGTCCTGACCACTTTAAAATATCAGAGAATTTATTAATAAATTTATACTAAGTGCTTAGCCTAAAATACCAGTACCTGAGAGATTGTGTCTCTGATTACATGTAGCAATTTTAGCAAAAGGCATATGTCAAATGTATGTGTAATAAAAACTTACCCTGTTTCCTCCATAATGCAGCCACCCCAGGATTCTGTACAGTCACATTCTAGTCCAATAGAACAGGAAAAAAGGAAACCACAAAAGTCACATCTTTAATTTGTATTACAGTGCCTACAAAAATCCTTTATTACCAATTAATTCCATGTCAAATAGATACAGAATGGGTAGTCTCATAGGACAAAATTTATTTCACCTAAACAATATTTCCTTATCCTTTCCAGAAGCATAGGCTGCTTCCTAAGAAAACACCTGACAGGAAACAAAACTATGTCCCTCTTAATTTTTCTAACCTGGACAACTCAATTAGGTTCCTAGTTCCAATGTAGAGCAAGAAGTACCCTAAGGGCTCTAGAGACTGGAAAGCCTGACTTCTAGTGTAAGTTCTACCACATGAGAGGGTCCCCTAGGCAAGTGACTTAGTCTTTCTTGGGTTTCAGCATTTCCACCTCTAAAATGGGAATAATGTCTGTCTGTCTGTCTACCAGACTGGTTCTGGGGTTCACACAGATCATGCACCTGTAGCTCTTCATGAACACAATGAATTATCACTGAAGTGTTTCTAACAAAGCTGCACTCGAGATTAAAGCAGAGAATTTGCTTTGCTAGAGTCAAAGCCAGGATTGGTCAGAGACTTGAAGGACACTGTGCTTAAAGGTTTGGCAGAAGAGACCAGTCTAAACAGACATGCAGATAATCACATAAATACCAATTATAAGTTTAATGAACATACCAGAAACCAACATGCTGGTACTGAAATGGGCTCTTCCTTTCACTTATTTTTTCCTATTCTATTTGCTATCATAATGATTTTTTAAAATATTTTTTTAGTTGTCAATGGAATTTGTTTATATGTGGTGCTGATAATCGAACCCAGTGCCTCACACATACTAGGCAACCACTCTACCACTGAGCCACAACCCCAGCTTCTCATAATGATATTTTTCCCCATATTTAATTTATTTATTTGTTCTATTTAGATTTACATGATATCAGAGAGCAATTTGATTCATTGTACACAGATGGAGGATAGCATTTCATTTCTCTGGTTGTAAGTGATATAGAATCACAATATCCATGCAGTCATATATAAAGCTAGGGCTATGATGGCCATCATACTCCACCACCTTTACTGTCCCCATGCCCTCTCTCCCCTTATACCCCTGTGTCATAATGATATTTTTAAAGAAAGACTTCTAAATGGATTTTTTTTAAAACTCAAAATTTAGAACTCAGGAACTAGCTACCTAAACAAACATTTTTCACAAAGGAATACAGAACTACAGGAAGGAAGGAGGTATGGTGGACATTAGGAATGAACTCACTTTCTCACCCTGCTCCACTGTCCACCCCAGTAACACCTCTAAGCTGACCCCCCACATTGGCCTCTAAGATTTTAAACAAGGCCATAAACCTAGTGATACGCCTTTCTGGTTTTAAGGTATCCATGACAGTTCACAAAATTCTAAACACCCATTTAATGTGGAACGGGTGTTTCCTTGGAGAAGCAAATACTTTGAGCAAGATATTAGAAAGTTCATGGGGATTTGCAAAATGCCTCCAAGACAGCTGTGATGACAATGTACTTGATCATTTAAGATACCCATCAAAGGATTAAAGAAGCCCATGGTTATATATATATTTTTTTTCATTTTTCTTCATACTATTTTGCATTAATGACCAAAAAAGTATAAAATGTAATATAATGCTACAGTAGATTTTTCTTTTTCTTTTTGGGGGAGGTTGGGGTGGAAGGAAGACCCTTATTCCTGGTATCTCAGGAGTGGGGATTCCACTAATTTCTAGCTAAGTGAATGTGAGTGAACACATTTGTCTCTCTTTCCACAAGATCACATTATGATGTTTGTAGGCTGTAGGTAGTTGCCTTCTGCCACACACAAAAAAAAGTATTAAAATTATATTTTACTATTATGTTGGTAGAAAAGGGAATATAATTCATATTGGGCTTTTTCTAATTTTAAAAGACATTAGAAATTTTCCTGGGCCCCTAAAATGATGATGGGCCATAGACGCTTGACCTACTGGCTAAGTCAGCTCTGTCTTTCCATCTCGCATCTCATCGATACAGAAAGTGGCGCCTAGCATCATGGTTTTCTAATGGATGGGATCTATGACTCTGTGAACTCTATCTTGAACCTGCCTGCCCAACAGAGAGAATTCTGTCCTATTCCAATCACCCCAATCTTAAAAGGCCTGGGGACAGGCTGTGTCCAGGGGAGCCTTCTTCTCCAACTTTTCTGATGTGACTAGGTGGGTAAGTTTAATTTAAGTTTAAATACAAGATCCATTCAATTCCAGATGTAAGCTATTTCCTAGTCCAACTATATGATTACAAATCTGGTGATGGAGCTTCACCTAGCATCTGTGTCCATACTCAGCTGGTTAGAACCCAGAAGGGGAGTACCCACCACTCCTAATTCTAACAATTCTGCAGTGTGAGAAAGAGCCAACGTAAGTCCTAAGCAACTGGGTATGATTTTATGGATTATTAAGAGAAAATTTCTATAACCCAAATAGTTTAAGAATTATCTTAAGCTGCTTGTTTTATAGATGTTTTAGAGGAAGGAGATACGGTACAGGTAAACTTATAATGACTTAGGAATGAAAAAATATTTATTGCCCAGACATGCAATATACAGAAGAATGGCCCAGAAAAGTGAGTAAAAAGGTCAATGTACATACTTGGCTTTCTGCTAGAAGGTTCCCATTGGATTCCAAGGTTTTGAGCGAGGCTCTGGGATAATACTTGTGCCACTGCCATTGGAAGACCATACTGTTTTTCAGAGTTGAAAGTGTTTGGGAAACATTTGAGAGAGTGCACAAAGCTAGTTATTATTTCTTAATTGTTACCACCTATCATCTCAACTCCCTAAGCAGAGCCTCACAACATCTAAAGATAGCCTATGTTCCTTATCCTTCCTTCCCTGCAACCGGGCCCAAGCAGCAAAAGGCACTTCTTCCTATGTGGCAACTCTCAAGACTTGAAGCTCTAACGTGGAAATATAATGACAAGTCCCAAAAGACTGGTCTCCCACTCAGCCCAAGAATAAATTCGACTTACTACAACTATGCAACGAGAGGTACTCACTGAATGATGGCTATTGGGATAACATGGTAAAACATATTCCAGTACTGACCAGAGTTTAGATATAGTGCATTAGGCTTTTTGGGTACTTTGGCCAACTAAGAGTCTTCTTTATAAAAACAAAGGTATCAAAATACAAACAATGATATTACGAAAATATTTATTTTGATTCATTCTATAGATTTGTAGATGGAAGGCATAAAGATGAATAACTTTACATAGGGAGAAAAAAACCCACAACACTATTATAAATCCTTTGATTTAAATGAGTTAAATCTAACATGGACAGAAGAGCACTATAACTTCAAAAATTATATGAAAAGGATTAAAAAGTTTATAAAAACTTAACATCTTGTCTATAGAGACCTAAAAATCCCTGAGCCGGTATTCAGCTTGCATTTACCTGATAAATATGCAAAACTATGATTAGCATACCCCAAGGATAGTATTATGAATCCAAAGGCTCAGATTGGGTTCTATTTATTAATCTAAGCCACTCATGCCACGTTCTCAATGCCAGCATTCAAAACAAGCATGAGAAGAAATTTAATCTGGGCTCTAAAGAAGAAAGTGATCATATGTAAAGATAACTTTTTGCTTAAGGAAAACTGACAAAATTTACCTCATTCACACCAACCCCTCTTGTGCGAGAACAGACACCTCCAAAGTAACTCAGACTGCTTCTCTTATAGTGGAATGTCACGCGCCTTAAGAAAAGAAATACTGTTAGAAAACCAATGTAGTGGCTCCCATAGAAACGCTCCCTAAACATGTCTACTCTCCTATGTTGAACACCCCAAAACCATCCTCCTCAGGAAATAAAAACTGTATTTTAAATACATTTTAAACTTACGTTGCCAAAATACCTTTAAGTTTATGTTGTATTAAACAATCTCAGTTGAGCCAGCATTAACTGAGCACCAAGCAAGCATTAAATACCAGCAGAGGAATTAAAATTATAGATAAACAGACCACAGCCCTGGATCTTTTTCTAGTAGACAGAATCTAGTAGTTCTACAGAATATTACTGATAATTATAAATTGATAATTAAAGACTGAGAGAAAAGAAAATAAAGGATAAAGATGAGGAATAAAACAAAACAAAACAAGAAGTTTGTTTGGTTTGATTCAATCAAACTTTGGTTTGATTCCAGGAAGAATGTTGGAAGACTGTCTGAAAACAGCTTCACCACAAGCAGGGAAGGGGACAGCTTGTTATAGGAAGAAAGAAAGCATAGTACTTCTTCTCCTTAGTGAGAAACTCAATTGTATTTGGTGGTTCATCCAAAAAGATCATGTTTCCTAGCCTTTTCACAGCTGGGAGTGGCATGTGATAAGGTCTAGCAAATGATTTGCTGGTGAAATTGATGCACACAAACTTTCAGGAACGTCTTTTACAAAAGTTGACTCAACTGCCTGTAAAGAAAGCTGGAGCACCAGCCGCCATCTTGGGTTGTGAGTTAACCTTGAGGATGGAAGTGATATGCTCTGAAGGTAGAGCTCATGGCTGTGGAACCAGCACTGGGATCCCAGCACTGGGGTCCTACCTCTATGCTTCCTATATAAGGGAGAGGGGCATCAATGGCAGTTCTTGTTTAAGTCTGATTTTCTGATACATAATTTAAGTGACATCATAAAGGAATAAAGACATATGTCAAACCGAAGACTATAACAGAAGCCTAAACAGGTACATACGAGATGAGGTGCACGGCATCAGCATGCTGCTTGATACGCTGCCGGTATTTGGAGAACTCATGGAGCATCTGCACGGGATTGGTGGTGATGTCGATATGATCCTTCTCCGTCCAGGTCTCTACAGCCACCAGGACAACCCTGGTATTGAGCTGCTCCTTGTAAATCTGAAGGTATACAACAGGACAGGTGCAGGAGGAAAACACTGGGTCAAACATGCACAATCAGTGAGTCAGAGTCAGTGGAAGGACAGGAAGGGGGAGGTGAGAGAACATGAGGTCAGAATTAGCTCATCACAGAGAAACTGCATTTCCTTTCTCTTTCCCAAGAGCAAAAAGAAAGAAAGAACAACCATACAATTCAGTCCCACATCACCTCATCTCATATAAGGTTATTTCCACCCCAATCTGTACATTTGGTGGCCTGGCATTTCACGAGGGGAGAGAGAGTCAGGTGTAGAGATGTCAAGATTCTCAAGTCGGGAAATAAATTGAGAACAGGGTTCATAAAAATCACCTTTCAAACCTCGTAGGAGGCAACAGGCTGAACCTGACAGAGTGGCTCTAAGTGCAATATAACCAGTTATTCCTGCAGGATTGAAACAGTCCACTGAACAGTGGCCGGCTTGTCCTTGGAGCCACGTTATATGAAAAATAAAATAACACAGGGAAGGAATTACAGAGCTGAGACCAGGAGAGGAAAAGAGCAGATTTATATCAGCCACCTCATCCTCGCCACAGGGAGGATCACTCACAATATTTAAACTGTTACCCTTCTCTGTGTCTCTGCTTTTGGCCCCCAAACTGAATAGTTCACATAATTAAACAACTTCAGTGAGTGCTGCCATTTTGTCTTATTTGCAAACTAATTAAGAAAACAGCAGCAGATCTTTGAATGCACTAAAGAAGAGGGTTTATCATGATGCCTATGTCCAATTGAGGCTATCACAACTCTACACAAAATTGAGTTCAGCATTATATCTTTTAAAAATTAGTGATCAGCTCCAGAACTTTATGTGGCAATTACACTTCGCAAGATGTGACTCTATTCAGTCATGCTGAAATGACTAACAAAGACAGGCTACCAAGTAAACAACTTTTTCAGGGAAAATAATGTGTTTATGATTCTCTTTTCCATTTTCACGCACAGCTTTCCTCTGAGAAGATTGACAAGAGCTGAAATTAAAATTAATAGACCAGGTGTACACTGGCTCTCAAAGGTTCCATCTTAACTTTATATTATATATTCTATGCACATCCATTCATATTATTCATTTGCTCAGCTGTGGCCACCAGGCACATAACATAAGCTAGGTGTGCATAATGTATGTTATGAGAATTTATATGGCTGGAGGGTTTTAGTTTGTTTAAAAGACAGAAAAGAAGGCAACTCCTTGGAGTAAATAAATGTCACTTAGATGTTCAGGAAGTTATAAAAAGCTTTTTTTCACCATTAAGAAGGAACATACAATAAATATCAGATAAAAATGTATTTAGATGAACAAAATAGCATTTTACATTAGAATATATAAAGTAGCATGCTGTATCTAATTTATGCTAGTCAAATTGAATTATTCATTGGAACAGAATGCTTAATATCAAGATCTACAGAGATCCTACCCAAGGCAGAAAAAGGAAGAAAATCTTAACAATCATTCTTTGTAGCATAAAATGATAAGGGAGAAAAACAAGGATTTAAAGAGTTAGAAGCCTTTCAAGGACTATATATATATATTTTTCAAATTAGTTTTATTTGAGAGTTGCACCTAATTCTGTCATCTAAAGTCTGAAATTTCACTAATGAGAATACTAAGGTAATAAAATTGTTCTCTTTAAAATTATTTTCCTGTTATCTATATTCTCCAAACACACTCTGCCTCAATCTATTAGTTCTTCTCTACTAACACCACATATTCAAGAAAAGCTCCACCTGTTATTAACAAAGTTCCATTTGTCAAGTATAATTTGCACTCTTTATGATAGCTAATTTTATCCATTGTTTTTTGTCCCTTATAGACTCTGGTGACACTAACATTTAGATATTGCTTACAAGCAATGCTGTACAGCTATTACATGCTAATGAAAAAATGATGTTACATGTTTAAGGAGACAGAAATGCTAACTACCCCGATTTGACCACTGCACGTTGTAAACATGTAGCATATTACAACACTGCACCGTAAATGTGCACAATTAGAATAATAATGAATAAAAACAAGTAAATAGAGATTTAAAGGAAGCAATGCTAATGCAGCTTTGGAATATCTGAGAATACTCAGTAGCTCCCTGAAACTGGCAACACTACTTCTTCTGGAGAAGACTATTCTACAATTTCCTAGCCAGACAAACTTGATTGCATTTTTACTTTTGCCCAGGAAGTAGCTAAGAAAATAAGTGAGCAAACAGAGATAGAGACATAAACCATGCCATCTCGGTTAAAATAGGTTTAAGAAAACTAGGGTACTTACAGAATCCACAAGGTTGACGACGGATTTTGCAAAGTTGTTGGTATGTGCGTGAGAAGAGCGATGCTTCTTATACTGGGGGGGAAAGAAGATGTTCAAATCAGTCACTGCCAAATCACAATTTGATGATAGATTTCAAAATTCTATAAAATCAGAAATCTCTTAATAATAAAAAATGAGGATCAAAAATACAGAATTTGGTTTGTGCCATGTTGAATATGGTGGTTTCATCTGTCTGTCTGTCTGTCTGTCTCTCTCTCTCTTTCTCTTTCTCCTCTCTCTCTCTGTTAGGCAACAGAACTTTGTCTAAAACACCCACAATGTCCTAGGTGATAGAAAGGGCTCTATGTGAGAAGCTTTATCCCTGAGAAGTAGGTTTTTAATGGTTTTAATGTCTACCAATTCAATCCTTTGTTTTCACTAAAATGACACTTCACAGTTTACAAAGAGCATAGACCAAAATATTTCATCTTCATTGGTCACTTCCCTCACTTAACACTCAAGGCCACACGTGGATCAGGAAAATTCCTCATGCAGCACCTCAGACAGCACCCATGATGTGAAAAACAGGATCCCTACCAGGAATGTTTTCTCCAAAGGAAACCTCTACCTCTGAGTGCTTGCCGTCAGGCAAGAGGAGACCTAAAAGCAAAGGGCACTGATGGCTGTTTACAATTATTAAAGAAATAAAGAACAGCAAATTAATAGAACCATTCTATAACAACATCAAGAGGGCTATGCTTTTAGCCAGGAGTAGTGTACTTTGCTGAACAGGTCATTAAGAGGACCCTGGAAAGCTGAGGTCTGCCATGGGAAAACCGTGCCCTCTACTGGTCCCTGCGGCCATCATGACTTACAACTCTAAGGGGGGAAATACATATGTTTAATGCATATTTTTAAATATATATACACATATATACATATGTATACGCTCATATACTTAACACCTTCCATTTAGATTTGTGCCACAAGTCTTTGAAACCTTGTCTTCAATCATAATCATGAAAATAATGTTTCTTTCATAGAGATTTAAAATATTTTCACATTGGGAAATCATGATATACTTTTTCTCCTTTTCCTTACAGAGTTGCCAGATCCCTTTCATTTCTTTCTCTCTCAACTCCTGTGGCTGTTTTTGAAACAAAAAAAAGTATAGCTAAGTGTTTATATATCTGATGCCTATTTTTAGAACACTGGGAACCAGAGGATGCATGATAAATGTGTAATAAATTGATTCATATAGATCAATTGGCAGCATTTGTTAATTCATAACTATTGGTATAACATTACTGCTATTGTTTATGTTATTGCTACCATTGTGTATCATAACTGGACCCAAACTGTCTCAATGCATTCTTTTAAAAATGTTTCAATGTATACATATAAGTGGGTCATAAAATATCACATTCACCTAAAATTTTTCAAGCATTTTAGCAGGTTTAAACTTTAAATTAGCATAAAGAAATTTCTATAAATAGCTTGCCATTTTAAGTTGCCTAGCAAATCCTACAAGCTGAAAATTTTCAAAAATATCTTTTAAGAGTAAAAGGGGAAGTCTCAACATTGAGTTCCCTTGAGATTATGAAAATGTGTTAGAACTACACAGAGGTGATTGCACACAATGTGAAGCTACTAAAAGCCAACGAATTGCAGACTTAAAAAACAATCTTGATGTTAAATAGCATATGTCACATAAAGAATAGAAAAATATTAGCTAACACCTATTCTAAAGCAGTGGTGTTACATACCTGTTAAGAAGAATTTTATCTTGCTTCTGAATATCAATTTGTCCTTTTCAGAGATTCTTTATAGTATAATGGTCACAGAAAACATGATTGCAAGTTTAAGAAATTAATAAGGTCTTTTTAAAGTCTACCAAAATGTGATATTTTGTCTTCATTTATTTCTTATTTGTAATTTTCAAGTCTCTGATTTTCTTTTGAGAAAGATCACTCAATCTGCTGTGTGATGAGTGAATTAGAGAGGATCAAGAATGGAGGCCGACAGAACTTTGGAGAAATCATCCCCTTTTTACCTGCAATCGCCCAGGTAAAAAGGTAATGAAAGCAGACAGAAGCAGAGAGAAGTGGATGAACCTGAGAAACATTATGAAGGTAGAAATGCCAAGACCTGCCAATCTCGAGGATGCAGAAGGTGAGACAGGAGAGGAATAAAAGGTGACTCCAGGCTGTGAACCTGACTAGATGGGGAATGGTGGTACCAAATACCTAAGTGAATCCCACCATCATGCCCTACCCACAAGAATGAAATCCTCATTAGAATAAGATATATCCTATACTTGCATACATTTATCAAAATGGATTCTACTGTCATGTATAACTAAGAAGAACCAATTTTAAAAGACTTTTTAAAAGATAATGAAACTAGGAAAGAGAAGTTTAGGACTAGAAAACTAAGTCTCTGTTCTGTGGCACAACTAAATAACTGAGACGGTGTATAGAGAACAGAGGCTTCCTGAGCGCATGGTTCCTGCATCTGTCCATTATCGGGTGAGGGCCTTGTTGCTACATCATAACGCCACAGAGGGCATCACATGGTGAGAGAGGGCATCACATGCCAGTTCCAGTCCCTTGACCCCATCTTATGAAGCTACTAATGCCATTCACTGGGACCAGCCCTCATGACTTCACCTAACCCCTGACTGCCTCCCAAAGGCTTTACCTCCAAATACTACTGCCACATGAATATTAGGATTAAGTTTTCAACACTGGAATCTGGGATGGACAAATACAAATCCTTCAGATTCTAGTTGAGCATCTCTAGTTAAATGTGACATGCCTACTCAGTACTGAAGTCCAAATGTGAAGCAGGACAGTTGGACACATGAGCATGGAACCAGAAGGTTGGAGTAAAGTAGGGAATAAAGAATTTAAAGTCATGGTACTATGTAAAGACTTGAGGCTAGAAGCTGTCATTCAGGGAGTATGGAAGGAGAGTGCTAAACCTAACCAGGGGGCACTCCCATGATTCTAGGCGTCAGATTTAAAAGACTTAGAAGAAATGACCACTGAGGTAGAACTGTCACATCAGAGAAGACAAGAGAGGAAGAAAGTGTTTCAATGAAAGTAATTTTGTCCAATGTCGTTGAGGGAGTAAGATAAAGATAGAATAGTAACCACTAGATTTATTAACCTGAAGCACCATTTAATTGAGCACCTAGAATTTATTAGGAGCTAGGATAAGAGTTTTTCCTACAACCATTATTTGCTTCTCACAACTCTATGAGATGAATTTTATTATCCTCAGATAACTCATCCAAGATTACACAGTTGAAAATCAAAGCCTACTCCCAGTTGAGACAGGAGATAAACTTGTTCAGTTAACAATTCTTTTTATATAGTTCATGTATATTCCCAACAAATCACAATTACTGATGATAATTTGTAATTTTATATAAAATATAGTATATATAAAATATAGTGCTTTTAAAGTAGGGAAAACCAAATGAGGTGTACATTTAAAAACATTTGAATGATCACCCATTTGCACATATTGACTTTCATTTAAGAATACAGCAAAAATGGAAGCAAAGCACTTGATTTTCATGCACTTTAAAAAATATCTCAACCAATTTTCTCTTAGAATACGGTTTGTAATATTTAGTTTTAGTTTAAGTGGCTCAAAGAGATGTTTGCAGACTCTTACCAAGGCTGTAATTGGCACAAATTAGGTTCCGCCAGCCAGATACTAAGATGCTTTCAACAAAATTGATGGATTTTTTTTTCTAATTGAAAGCCTCTGATAGCGTGATGCCTGTTCAAAATAAGATATGTACATTTTTCAGGCAGTCAATATTAGGTTACTCTGAATTAGAGGTGCAAGCTTGAATGCAAATGTGGGTAGAATGTTTCCATTTCCTGCATGAATGAGAACTAATTCTGCAAATAAAGAAAAATGTTTGGTCTCCGTTTATGATAAAATGTACCTTCACATTTTCAGATCACTGAAAACAATTTACATTTAAACTGGTAAATTTGCTTTTACTTCCTGAACAAATGAAACCCTAAGAAATTTGCCTTTTGAAAAAAAATTTAAATTAGGACTTATTTTCAACCCTAAGGTAAGAGTTATCAAATAACTGCTGCCTCATACAGTATAAACATTGTAAGATGAGTGTTTTCTGTGGGATGATTATTCTAAAGCCCAATGGTAAATCTCTAGACATTAAAAAACAGATGGATCAAATATTCTATTTCAATTTCACTTTCAACATGGGAATTTAAGTACTCTAATCCATGTTTTGATTTACTACCTCTTTGTGGCAATCATATTTTAAAACTATCTTCACCTCATATAAAGAATATCTCAGAAAAGGATCTTTTTCTAAAAAAGAAAAAATTCTTATAAAATGACACACTCATTTGGGACTATCAACTGTAGAATTACACTATAATGAAATGTTCTTAAAGAAAAAGGATAATATTCAGTTCTGTTATTCTAAAAGTAATATTTCTTTAAAGAGTAGAAAATTTCTTAGGTAATTTCTTTCTATCTTAGGCATTATGACCACCCAAAATCAGAAGCTTTGAAAAAAAAAATTAACATGTATTTCCTCCAAACATCAGTTCACATTACAGTTCTTTTGTTCTGGTTTCAAAAAACAAAAGAACAGGGGCTGCAGTTGTAGTTCAGTGGCAGAATGCTTGCCTCGCATGTGTAAGGCACTGGGTTCGATCCTCAGCACCACATAAAATAAATAAATAAAACCAAGTTATTGTGTCCATCTACAACTAAGAAAATGTTTTCTAAAAAATGATGAACATATCATGTTCAGTCTTCATCCTTTTAATAATAATTAAGATAAGATGAATTACCAATACTTACTGGTAAAAAATTAAATTTTTAAATAAAAAATGTGATAGCCAGAATAAGGTAACTTTATCATAGAATATACAATATACTCTATAGAAGTTTTCTATGTATAAAGCAACATTTTAAGAAGAGTGCTCTTTCATTATATATGAGATAAAGATAAGATAAAATAACTGTTTACCATTTTTAAAAGATTAAAAAATAAATTCAGGGCAGCTGGGTGCATAGGTCAGTGGCATAATGCATGCCTAGCACGCAAGGCCCTGGGATCAATCCCCAGGCCCCCCAAAAATAAATAAATGAATTTAATATATACAATATCTAAAAAATGTATTAAGTTTTCTATATTGTACAATCACTGAAAGCTACTCTCTGATTGACAGCCTTGTGTCCTTTTCATACACAGTATGACAGAACAAGAGATTTGGAATTGCAAGTCAAGGTTTGAGAACTAATTTTATAGATTACTGATTATTTAGGAATGTACTTTGTACAATAAGAGGAATTGCATATATTTTAATTGTTGTATACACTGCTTTGAAAGTATTTGTATAATGGGCTTTAGGGAAAGCTTAGGCTTTTTGTTGGCAGGTGGGAGGTAACAGAAGATTGAGCTACATCCCTAGCTATGCTTTTTATTTTTTTATTTTGAGACAGGATCTTGCTACATAGTTTAGGCTCTTACTAAATTACTGAGGCTGGCCTCAAACTTGTGATCCTCCTGCACCTGCCTCCAGAGTCACTGGAATTACAGGCATCCACCACTGTGGCTTATGCTTCTAAAGCCATAAGTTCACAAAACATGCCACACTGCTCAGGTTTGAGAAGTAGTTGGAAAAAATTTCAATATTCCAATCAAAAAAAATCAGATGAAAAGATTACCTTATTAATGTTCTACAGAAGTTCATATTTTAGTCTCATTACCTGAAATCACTGCCTACATATCTAGTTTTCCTTCCCACCAGGGGAGACCATTCCTAAATTGTATGTAAGTCTGATACATTCTGCTTCTTACTGACATATCTGGAGCAATGTATTTAAAGGCTACTGGCAATAAAAAATATGCATACAAAAATAAGAGAAATTCTATGGAAAACTTCATACCCAACACAACTGAATTGGTACTTGATAATTAATTTAAGCATTCATTAAATAGGAGACTCAAAAGTTTAAATATAAGTCATTTTTTAAAAATATAAGCTTCAAGGACTTCTCTAAGTAGGGTCTACTGATTGGAACTTCAAGTTGTCACTTTAGCAAGAAACAACATTATCATATAGTCTACTAATCTAACTTTGGTTTAAGTTAGAGTAAAACAAGGACTTACAGATATGTGCAAAGCAATCTGAATTTTTGTTTCTACCTTTCACAAGTTTTTTACCCGTATCTGAATTTCAAGCATTTTGTAAAAAGATTCTCATCTTTATAAAGCCTTTCCAGAAAGGCAACTTCATTTTCATAAAAACAAGTACTCTTAACATATGCAATTTTTAGAATTAAATTACATAACTATGACAGAAATAACAAGTGGCCTAAACAGTTTGGGGAATGTGGCAGTGATGTTGACGCCAGCTCCAGCAGACACAAGAGCCACCTGGACCCATCCTCCTCCCAGCTCTTCAATCAATGATCTCACCTTGATAGCCTGAAATCAACCATAATGTGACTATTTACACTATGGAGATCAGCAAATGTTATCTAAATCAGTGCTTTTTTCCCCAAGAACTGGATGTTAAAATTTACCACACGCCGCTAGTGTTGGACATAGTAGCATATAGGGTCTCCCAAGATCCCTGTGCTTTTGCCCAGGCATTATATCAAGAAAATGGTGAGGTAGAGTACAGGTAAGAGTTTCTACTTCAATTTGAAGATAGGTAAATGGAGAGTGATGGCTGTTTCTCATATTTCCTTTAAGTGTTACTGAAATGACATATCCAAAGACAGTGTACTTTCAGAGCTAACGACAGATTATTCAGTTTGCCCATATTCAGTGAAATAAATCATTGGCTCAAGGTAGTCTCTTTAGATAGGCCTTTATAATATTTGCTTATTGATTCCATTTATCACAAATACTAAGCTAAAAATATCACATTAGCAGAACAAAGACAAGAAATAAAATAGAAAAGCAGTGTCCAAAGGCATAGATGAAGAAAAGTAGGGAATAAGACTTTTTAATAAAGACAAGTGAAAGATGTCAAATAGCTAAATCTATCCATTATAATCACTATTAAATAGAGGGAAAGTTTGGGGTCATGGAAATTCTATAAAACCCAGTGTCTCCAAATACCAAGAAATCAAGTCATTTAATATCTCCAAAAAAGTATCTAAATATTTAAAGTATCTAAATATCTTGGCTTCAGTAATTAACAAATAACAATTAAATCTAAAGTGAAATGTGCTCTCTCTTAAGTAAGCTATTAAGTATGAAACTCAGTTATTCTGTATTCTTACCGTTTTGTGATCATTAACAATCATAAGCTCCAAATATTTCATTTCTTCAAATACACCACGAGAAGGCTGTTGAAAATAAAAATACGTGATCAGAATAGTGGTTGATATAAAATTTCTCTAATGCTCAGTTGTAGAGAACTCCATCAGAACTCTGGAAACTTGGTCAGGGAAAACTTTTTTACAAGTGACTATGAAGTATTCAAAAACATTCCAGTATTCAGAAAGGAACTGTATTTCACTATCATTCCCTATCAAAAGCCCATTTTGATTTTAGATGGCTTTATATATATACTTATTCCATAGAAAATATGTATAGCACAATTCTATCAAAATAAATAAATATTTCTTTGGCATTAAAAAGAGATGAAAAATATTCAATCTACTTAAAATGCCGAAGAGAATCTACTTACAACTCATTTCATATGAATAACAAATTATAATTCTCTCCCGGCATGTCTGAAACAGTATCTATGTAGATAAACAGAAACATTAGCTTCACTGGAGTGCAATTCTAATAATAATGTACCAGTTCTGAATCACACAACTTCTGGGGGGAACAAACATGGAAAATCATTGCATTCTAAATTCTTCTAAATTTTAATTATTGCTAGAAAATCCTTTAAAAGTGAGCCCTCAGTTAGACTTATTTATTTTTCATAGTTGAAAAATTAATAAAGGCAGTACATAGTCATTGATCAGCTAAGTGGTAGACCACAGTGAAAGCAAAGCCCATATAAAACTCTACTGCCAATGACCTCTTCAAGAGTAACTAAAAAAAAATTTCTAAGAATAAAAAGTGTGTATCCATAATCACCATAATACCAAAACAGGCTCATAAAAGAGAGGATTTAACCTTGAACTAAGTTTTTGATGACTGGTGGTCTAATTTTTTCACAAAAATTCATCCAGGAAAACATTATCTAAAAATGTGCAATTTCCACTATAATTACCCATTAAGTTATCTAGTAAATTACCATGCAATCTATAAGCTGTGGAATTAATTCTTGGTTACATGGCATCCACCATGTAATTACTAAACAGTCCCCATCATTATGGCTTTCTAATCTATTATGAAAAAGATGAGGAACATAATTTCAGATACAAAACCCCTCTATATTTATCAATATGTATGAGGTATACAATAGTTGTTCTTCCTGTTTATTTAGTAACTGTCATATCAATAGTGTTCAAATAGATTCATTCTTTTCTGATAAAACACATCCAGCTTCAAAGTTTGATATAACCAAGTTCTTAATTTGTAAAAAATACACATAAACATGATTAGATAACATTTCAAAGCCTAACTCACTCTTCCTGCATTTTTGTTGACAAAAATGTTTTTTGTGATGCTATATAAGCCATATCACCTCCACCCCACCCTGCAAGAAATCCTCCTGTACCTTAAACAGAAAAAAAAGTACTATGATTTTCCTTAGAAGGTTCTTTGAAAGAGAGCAAAAACAATACATTTACATGACATCAGGGTTCATAGGACACAAATCAGTTTGAATCACTAACAGGGAAAGATAAATAAAAAAAAAAAAAACATGTGCTGATAAGGCTTAAATCATGGGGTTTTGCCTTTGGTGTTTTGCTTTGAAGAGAAAATTTCTCAAATCCAAACTGTTCTTGGGACACAGCTACGGTGCAGGACAGGCACACAACCTAAGGCAGACAGCCCCACCTGTGGCTCAAGGCCACACTCACATTCACGGCTCTCTTCCTCCTTTTCAGCCACTGTAATTCAGAGAGAAAGGGCCACTGGTCACTGCTTTCCATACCTATGTAAGAGAAAAATGAACACCAAAATTATGCTTGGCTGCATTCCAGCAGGAGGATGTTAAACAATGTGAAGAAACAGCAGCATTGATAAGTCATCATGAAAACAGGATAAACTAAGGTGAAAATTTAAAGTACACTGTTCATTAAACATTCCACACTCTCATGGCCAAAAAGAGAGTTCAAATATGTCATTTTCTTCCAAACATCATGAAAAACAGGGTGTTCGAGATTCACTAGAAGATGTATATTTGGCCTACAACCACGTGATAATATCTGAACACCTGAGAGAATTCTACTATGCTTCGTTCATTTTAGAATTAAACATAATGGATGGCATAAGCTTTTGCATAAATTATTAAAGACTTCTGACACTGATATACAGGAATAGCATCATGTAACCCCACAAATTCAAAAGAAGCCTTTGCCAACATTAGCAGGTTCGTGATGCCTCAGAAGCAGTCTTAGAGGGAGGTGATAAGAGTCGGGCAAAGAGCAGCACCTCAGAAAAATTTAAGGATGAACCGTGGTGCGAATCTCTTTTCTCAATTTGGTCAAATTCTCTGGTTCCTAGTACAATTTTACCCCAAGGCTTTGTATTTCAGTTTTCCCACTGAAATGACTCTCTGTTCACTCCACTGCTCATCCACACTGCTCACCCCCAAATCTCAGAGCAATTCCACTTCTCGACAAGCCTGCATGTCTACAGAGTTCCACCAAGCCACAGCTCCACCCACATACACTATCATGGCTATTTAAATTAAAACTTACTGAGATTCTTCATCTGCTTAGAATATTGTCCTGCCAAGGTTTTCTGGATGATATGTGGTCGACCTGTGCTCTTCTGTAACAAAAAGAATTGGAGGCAATAAAGAAAAGCAAGATGTAAACAAGTTATTGTGGAATGGTGTTAGAACTTTCTCTGATGTCCTTCCTAAAACAGAAACCTTTATATGCCAATCTTTAAGCTATCAAAAATGAAAAGTATATCTCTCATTGAAACTGTAATTTTAAGTAAAATAGAGCATCCTTTAATCATCCCAGTTTAGATAAAAGTATAGCTTTATTAGCTGCTTTTAAGCCTTATATTCTTCAAAGCTATGAGTAGGAAATTCATAAGAAAGAAACACAAAGGATCAATAAACATATGAAAATGCTGAATGTTGAATATTTCAAAACTCCTTCAAAACATAAATTTAAAAAGAAAGATATGCCAATTTTTGCCATGGAGTTAGGAAAGATTTAAAAATCATGATATCCATAGTTAATTATGGTTGAAAGGAAAAAGCATTCTTCACACATTGTCCATGGAAGGAAATCGGTAGAATAGTTTGGGAGAAGATTTAGCAATGTCTATCAGCAACCTTGAAAATATTCATATCTTTTGGCCTAGAAATTACAATTTTATGAATGATTTATTAACATTACTATTACTATTAGCTTTTCTTATGTTTGGGATATGCAGTGTCCCCCGAAAGCTCGTGTGTTAATACAGGAATGTCTGGAGGTGAAATAAGTGGATTATTAGTGCTGCCACCTAATTGGTCCATCCTAGCTTGCATGGAGTGGGTAGTAACTGTAGGTATGTGGGGTGTGGCTGGAGGAGGTGGGTGACTGGGGCCATGCCCTAGAAGAGTTCATCTTCCCTGTGTTCCTTCTCCATCTGCTTTCTGGTTGCCATGAATCGAGCTCTTCTATCACGCCCTTCCACCAGAATGTTCTGCCTCACCTTGGGCCCAGAGCAATAGAGTTGGCCAATCATGGACTAAACCTCTAGAACCATGAGCCTAAATAAACTTGCCCTCCCTAAGTTGTTTTTATTGGGTATTTTGGTCACAGTGACAAAAAGCTGACTAACACAGCTTCCATTACTGAGTGCATAGTAGGTGCCAGGCAATATTTAAGTACAAATTGCCAAATTTATTCCTAACAAGAACACATAGTATATATTTTATTCCTATTTAACAAATAAAAATATTGATACTCAGAGATACTTTGAGTTAAATTATATTATAAAATAATGATCCAAAGGCTGGGAATGTAGCTCAGTGGTAGAGGGTGAGGCCCTGGGTTGGGTCCCAGGAACTACAACAATAACATCATCATCACCACCACCATGATTCAATTTTTAAAGATTTGGAAAAATATCACTGAAAAATTATACAAATGTATACAGAAAGGTGAAGGTAAGTTATCTTTGAAGATGGACAGATACTATTTAGTTAAGTATTTCCTTTGCTTTTCCAAATTTCCCATATTAGTTTTATAATCAGAAAAATATTTATAAAGGAGAGCTTTCTTAACAGATTAAAGACAATAGTGGAGAATTTTGCTATTTATATTTTTCTTGTGATAAAACATGAATTCCATTGGAAATATCCTATATGTATCACTTATTACAAAGCATATTAAAATTAATAAAAATAAGGTGGACATCAAGAAATCCAAATTCACCAGCCTCAGTGGTGCATATCTGTATTCCCAGCGGCTTGAGAGACTGAGGCAGGAGAATCACGAGTTCAAAGCTGGCCTCAGCAACAGCGAGGTGCTAAGCAACTCAGTGAGACTCTGTCTCTAAATAAAATACAAAATAGGGCTGGGAATGTGGCTCAGTAGTTGAGTGTCCCTGAGTTCAATCCCCAGTACCCCCCCCAAAAAATCCAAATTCAATATTATCCAGCCATAAAGAAAAATGAAATTATGGCATTTGCCAGTAAATGGATGGAAATGGAGACTATCATGCTAAGTGATAAGCCAATTCCAAAAAAACAAAGGCCGAATGTTCTCTCTGATACTCATATGCTAACACAAAATAAGTGCGGGTGGGCAGGAAGAACAGAAGTTCACTGGATTAGACAGAGGGGAATGAAGGGAAGGGAGTGGGGATAGGAATAGGAAAGACAGTAGAATGAAGCGGACATACAACTTTTCCATGTTCATATATGAATACATGACGGTGTAACTCTACATCATGTACAACCACAAGAATGGGAAGTTATACTCCATGTGTGTATAATATGTCAAAATATACTCTACTGTCATGTATATCTAAAAAGAACAAACCAAAAAAATGTAAAAAAAAAAAAATCCAAATTCAAGTAAACACTTGATTCTAGTAATAGGTGAAAAGACACCTAGAGTTATGAAATTCACAACTGGATCAGCAATACAATTTTTAAAACCAAATAAGCTTTGAGCACTGTTGCTCTCCCTATACCCATAGTGAAGACAAGAACAAGCCATTACATGAACAAAAGACAGGCAGTAGGAAGGGAGGCAAAAAGAGAAGATAATAATCATGCAACAATCAGCCCCTGTATTATATAATTATGGGCATAACAACGTGAAAGCAGTTCTTTCAACATTATGATTATCATAGTTTATATACACAAACCTTTTCAATAGTTTAACATGCACCAGAACATACATTTATTAAATCAGTGAATCTACAAAATTACCCTATTAGGGATGCATTGTAAAATTACCTCATTTGCATATGTTTAAAACTCTAAGGCTTAGAGAATTATTATTTTGGATTATTTGTTTTGTTCTTTGGGATTTTGTTTTTAGGATAAGAGGGCATTAATCAAAGCCAAAAATCAAAGTGATTTTATTTTTCCTGAATGAGTCTGAAAATTTGGCTACATATAGGCTATTTGCCTATAATGGAGTCAGAGGCCTAACACTTTACTTAATCCAAATATCTTTTTTTTAAATTTTTTTTAGTTGTAGATGTACACAATACCTTTATTTTATTTTTATTTACTTTTATGTGGTGCTGAGGATCGAACCCAGTGCCTTACATGTGGCAGGCAAGTGCTCTATCACTGAGACACAACCCTAGCCCCAAATATCTTAATATATGTTCGGTTGTCTTTACCACCTGGTAATTTTTATAGTAACTAGCTAAAAAATGATGCAAGTTTATTCAAACATCAACCACTTACAATTTAGTTACTTTTCTGCCTCAAATTTGGAATGTGTCACATATTCCCATGTACATTAAAGAAAAAATATATTTTCTGCTTCCCAACTAATGATTGCAATATTCTGACTCTCATTCTCAAAATATTGTTTTTTCTTTTATCAGTCCTCTTCACTGATCTGTCTTCCCTGCTGTTACCTCTCAGGGCCTCCTGCCACTTCCCCCTATTCAGTCCTCTCCAACCTCACCAGGTCCCCCAAATCTCCCCGAACACATTAGGCTCACTCCTGCTCCAGGACCTTTTGTATTTGCACATCTCCTAGAATGTTCTAATCTCCTTAAGGTCTTTATTCAAAACACCTTCTCCATGTGGCCTTCCCTGCTCCCTACACATAATGTTTAACTGCCCTCTCTGCCTTCCTGACTTCATTTTCTCTCCTTAGCCAGCATCATTATTTAAAATGCCACATATAATTACTTGCTCATCCTGTGTGTTCCCATCTGCCCCTATACACTAGAAGCTCCATTAGGCTGAGATTCTATGTCAATTTTACCACTAATGTATCCCTAACACCTAAAATAGTTCCCAGAAAGTAGTAATGCTCTCAATACACTATTTGATGACTATATATCAAATTTTAAGTTTGGTCGCATTCTATTAGTGAGCCACATGACGGACAGGATGTGATTGCTTGTCCAGGCCACCCTGGCCTATGCATGACTGAACATTATTTTCTTCCCTGTCTTGAAACCTAACATTGTATCATATAATCAAATTCCCTCATTTTCAGAGCAACAGAAATTAAGTATATGCTTAGAACCACAATTATCTCTAGGAGATCGTGAGAAGGGAAGCTGGGTTGGAGGAGAAGCAGGGCCACTGCAAAACAAAACGACCCCAGATCTCACTGTGCACTGGAAGGAACTGGCCTTGACTGCAGAAATCCCAAGTTGCACGCCTCTGATTATCCGTTACTGGTGTGTGGGCACAGCATGTGCAAGGTAAGCTTCAAAACTCATGGTACCCTTGTAAGTTTGAAATAAGGTAATATGGATAAGCACACTTTGAAATCTACATTTCTTCTTACTGCTTGAAGGCAAAGATGCTGGAAGAGTGAAACACCACAAGCAAACTGATATCCCAGTCAGGCTCACCTCATCTTGAGTCAGCTCCAGCGGCTCGATCATATACACGAAGGTACTGTCTTCAAACATCCCACTGTAACATGAGAACCCACAGAAGGAGAGAATGAGCAAATACCACAAATGGCAAGAAACAGCAAGTGAGCTTCCTAATTGTGCCTTAACATAAAGAGTGCATCTAAACCAACACCTTTGTAACTGTTCCAAATCTAATTCACATATCTGTATGGAATCCCACCGTGGTCCCTCTACTCCATAGCACACGGGCTACAGGATGTATAAAAATGCACACCAAGAGCATAAACATTATTCCGGATAGAATTAGTTTCTGAAAGCAAACGAGCAGATGAGAATATTAATCTGGGATAGGACTACTCATGCAGTGGCAGTATCTCAGGTCATTTTAGAATCATGTACAACTGTACGAATTTCTAATCATCCAAATCCCATGTCATCTAGAAGAGAATAGACAGGTCCTCATGTAAGAATCATCCAGAACTATCTGATTTTGAGGAGGAAAGCAGACATATACTTATGCTTGTAAATTGTGAATTTCCATCAAGCAGTACAGTTGTGTTATTTAAATCATATTTATTTATGAGAGACATGAGAGTTTTTTATATAAAATATAAAAAATCATCTCAACAGCTTTTCTCATCACATGGCTAAACTAGATGTTCACTTGAGGTACTACTGTGTTTGGGTCCAAAAGGTGCCCACAGATGGTTATTTTAGAGCCTGCCACTAACTCAAGACATGAGTGTCTTTCTATATCATTCCATCCTTGCCTGGGTAACTGTTAGTCATACATAGGTTTGACCCAATGGCTGCATCCTCCAGAATACACCTCAGGGAACCTACCTGAACTGGGCTCAGTCACTCCTTACCCCTCCTGTTTGGATCCTGAATGTTCCCCAAAGGTCCATATGTCAAAGGCTTGAGTGGTACCACAGGGAGGGGTACAACCTTTAAGAGTTGTGGCCTCATGGAAGGTCTGTAGGTCATTGAGAACATGTCCTTGAAGGGGATTGTGGGACCCCATGACCATTTTCACTCTCTTGTTTTCTTCCTGTTCATGTAGTAAGTAGTTTTGTTGTTTCAGGTGCTCCTACCTTGATGTACTACCTCCTCACATCACAAAGCAATGGAGCTAACCAATCATAGACTGAAACGTCCAGAACTGTGAGCTAAAATAAACCTTTTCTCTTTATAAGCTGGTTATCTTGGGAATTTTGTTATAGCAACAGAAAGCTAATATGCTCCTGTCCTTCCCTTTTACAATACCTACCAAAATGGTAATTAAATATCATCCTGTGTACTCATCTGTTGACTCTGCATCTCCTGCAAACCCTAATTTTTAAAGAAAGAGAAACTGCCTCCCTGTGAATTATTCCATATCCAGTCCCTCACATGGAACTGGCACAGATGATCAGCAAAATAAATATCTCGGAAAGAAAAAATGGAAGGGGTGAATGGATGAAAGCAAACTTCGAGGGAAAGAGGATCCAAAGAGATTCCCACATACTGAAGTCCATTGCATGTTGACAGAGCCACCTTGGAGTCTTTGACACCTCTGATGCTTCCGTGGTAGTAACAGTGCTCTCCACCCTACAAAAGAAGAAAGTTGGATTGATTATATTTTATGCATTATGAATCACTCTTTGGATGGTTCTATAAAGCAAAAAGCAAACAACAAAAACAAAGATGGAGCCGGGCACGGTGGCGCAAGCCTGTAATCCCAGTACTTAGGGAGGCTGAGACAGGAGAATCGGGAGTTCAAAGCCAGCCTCAGCAATGGCGAGGCACTAAGCAACTCAGTGAGACCCTGTCTCTACATAAAACACAAAATAGGGCTGGGGATGCGGCTCAGTGGTCCAGTGCCCCTGAGTTCAATCTCCAGTACCAAAAAAAAAACCCAAAAAACAAAGATGGGAATGCACAATGTATTATTCTATGTATTAATAATCTTGGAAACTAGTCCTAATTGGAGTCATGAATGAAATTAGACAATTTTTAAACTTTTCTATAAAAGTATGTGTGCATTAAATTTAATGAAGGAGAAAGGCTCTTGTGGGAATAAAACCAATGTAAGTGAAAAAAATTTATTTACATTTCTTAAGCATGTATTATAGGAGCAGATACTTACCAGATGTTGCACAGCTGTTTCCTTTCTCCCCCTCCCTGCCACCCAAACTTCCAAGCCAACCATTTTTAACACTTCAAGTTGTTCCTTCTTGTGCTTACCTATGCATTTTAATGGAATATTTATATGGCTATGTCCTGATGATTTATTTCATTTTAGAATTATCTTCCTAATACAGAATCATGAAAACTCCTCTCATCCTCAATGCATTCCAATACACATCACCAGTTTTTGGTTAAATCCAAATTTAATGTTTATATTATGACTCTGCAAATATTGTTCACAGCTGTGATGCTATAATTACATTTTCTTTCTTGCCTCCATTTTAATTTTTTTGGAAGTTTTGCTTCATTTTCTTGTTTATTTTTCCATGTAGTTAGTATATATGCATCCCTAGTATCTAAGAGTACTCTAAAACTCCTCTCAATATGGTCAAATATATCAAGAAACATAGCATATCCATTTGCACCTGAAGACACCTCCTTGTTTCTTTTCAGCCTCATGCTTTGGTCCCCCTGTACCTTTCTAGGCCCTGTGCACAGCTGCCATTCAGGAGTTCTCTGTAGCACTGTGCTGAGATCCTTTGCCTGCCTTCTATATTGGATCCTAGACTCTAGTCTTCCCCATCTGAGGGCCCCATTTCCTTCTTTATGGAGGTATATTTCCTCTGGTACTTTTTTTTTAGTTGTCAATGGACTTTATTTATATGTGGTGCTGAGAATTGAACCCAGTGCCTCACACAGGCTAGGCAAGTGCTCTACCACTGAGCTACAACCCCAGCCCATCCTTTAGTACTTTCTTGCAAAAACATTCATGGAAGATAAATTTGGTGAGAACTTGCATGAACAAACATTTGTTTTTCAGCTCTCATAGCAGATCCACAATTTTGGTGGTCAGAGAATGCCAGATAGGACATTACTTTCTCTCGGTATTTCAAAGACCTTGTACACATAGTCTTCTTGTTTTTGAAGGTGCTGTTGACAATTGGACATTAATGTTAGATGTTTCTATAGAATCTACTGTTTTCTTTTTCTTTTTTTTTGGTACTGGAGATTGAACTCAGGGCACTCGACCACTGAGCCACATCCCCAGCCCTATTTTGTGTTTTATGTAGAGACAGGGTCTCACTGAGTTGCTTAGCGCCTCGCCGTTGTCTATTGTTTTTCTTTTAAGAAGGCTTCAGGAAATTCTACTTAGCCCATTTCCATGAAGTCTAATACTGTGCCTTGGTCTGCGTCTTTTCTCCTTCAACATACTGAACACCCCATGGTACTTTGTAATCAAGAAGACTCATGCACTTCAGTTCTGGGAAACTACCTTTTATGATTTCTCTAGTGATTCCCTCCTTTCCATGTTTCTCCACAGACTGAGCTCCTTCACCAAACTAGGTAGGAATGGCCATGTGTCTAAATGGGATAGGGAGTGATTCAGAAATTTAATTCCTCTTCAGGTAGACCTTCAACCAACCTTTTTCTTTTCAAATGTCTTTGATTTCTGGGCCTTTCTGAGTTCAGTGACATGAGCTGATTTTCTGCTTCTTGTCCCCCACCAACAGAACTTAGCAGAACAGGAAAGGCTCAAAGCCAAGAGAAAGACACTTCCTCCATCTGCTTTTACTCCTCAACTGTTATTTGAGTGATATGTATATATATATTACACTATTTGACATATATATATAAATTGCTTTTCTGTTCCCAAATAGCAAACTTGCATAGAGATATTGGTTTGTATATGTCAAATTCTATTTGTGTGTTTAACACTGAAACATATAAGGACAAATGGTACCACACATCTTAGCAACTTGAGAATTCAGGTCAATATTCAGCGATTTACATTTTAGATTCTTCACATGGTTCTAAAAATGGCGATGGGTAACTGTAAATTCCATCAAACTGGTTATTTAGCACTTTGTATCACACCAAAAAGCTATCTTAAGTCAAGTGATGGTTAGAAGTAAATACATAACAAGCTCTCATATTTACTTGACCTTTCTAAGAAAAGCTATTTCCAGATTTTCCTAAAAATATTCTTTTTTCCCCCATAAAATATTTCCAAGTCCTTTCTTAGATCTAAGCTTCATTCACTTGCAATGGAAAGTGAAGGTTGATGCTTATTGTCAAGGTCATTGTTACCTATTTGAATTAAGGTGGGATATTATCTGAAGAGAACCAGTTGAGTTCACTGTATATTGGAATGTGGATAATCATATTTTCTAAACCTTAAATGAGATCAAAGATAACATTTAACCCTTAATGTGTATCATAATAAGAAAGGTGATTATCTAAGTTGTAGTTTTATTAAGCACTATAAGCAATTTGGTAGTTTCCAATTAGAGTATTAGAAGATTTTATGAGTTTCTTAATATTAAATTTACAAGATTTTTAAAAGTATTGTGGAGGGCTGAGGATATAGCTCAGTTGGTAGAGTGCTTGCCTTGCATGCACAAGGCTGTGGGTTCAATCCCCAGCACCACTAAAAAAAAAAAAAAAATTGTGGAAAAATACTATTTGGCAACTCTTCAGATCTATGCAGCATTTTATAAATGCCACTGCAAAGTAAATGAACATCTTGAGGTATTTTGTATAAAATAAACGCTGAGAAAGAAGAGGCAACCCTGTTGGGGTAACAAGCACAATGGTAATGGGCCAGTAAAGGGGCTGCACCCAGAGGTCCTGGTTCCCAGTGACACTGGATAGTGAGCCCAGGGGTGCCTCACACCTAAGGACCAGCCGTCTTAAATAATCACTGCATGATTAAACCACTAACTCAATGGACAGATTGAAAGACAGGCACCAAGTGCTAAAGATTCTGCCAACAATAGCAATAGGCCAAACTGAATCCTGCATCTTCTGGTTCTCAAGGTCTCTTTTTCCAGTTAGGAAAGCCTCAGACCATTCACAAGGGCTGGCCAGCAGCATCAGCCCCTTATGAGTGTTCACAAACCAAGGATTAGGCAAACAGCAGGAAGGAGAAAAAGCTAATTAGGCACATGATACAAGTTATCTGTGTGCCCCCACAGACATCAGCATTTTCACATCCAAACTGTGAGTCACTTAATTAAATTCAACAAAAAATGAAGCATCTGATAAATGGAACTTATTGGCAGAGGAAATTAAAATCCTGGTAAGCATACTAACTTTCTCAGCCGACCACTTCCACTGAAGCTGAACGCTCCACAAGCCAAATAATGTTCAGATCATAACTCTGCCCCACAAGGCGGCCAACCTCCCAATCCCAGGCCTGTCCTTCAAATAAGGAAATCCTGAAGCCACAGGCATCTGTTAAAACACCTCCTAATCGGGTATGGCTAGGGACAGCAACTTCATTATTCTAGTGATACCAACTTGGAGGAGGAAAAAACACTTGGTTCTCTGATACTATTGATTTAATAACAGGAATTGTTTGATTTTACTCATCTGTATTCTATAGAGCCATCTGTATTCCCTCCCAATAACTCCCTTGAATAACAGTTCATGAATAAAAAGGAATATAAACCCACAAGGACAAAGACAAGAGAAGAAAAGGGAACAGATGAGGAGTACCTATAAAATTTCAGGAGATGGAAAGCAGATGGAGAGGGGTGACTCTCTTAGGTGTGAGCTTCATCTGGTCTGCTACGTTCTATAGGAGGAAAACCATAAAGGAGCAAGCCAATGTTTAATTTTTTAAAATTGTCCCACCTCAGGACAATTTTAAACCATCGGGTCTGTTTATCTCATCTACTTAAGTAAAGTTCCACCAGCAGGTTCTTATTAGCTCCACAGCTACGAAATTCCCGTAAACCTGAACATCCATGGTGACCCAGCATTGACATTTTCAATCAACTCCTGAAGGTCTGCATAAACATTATAAAATAAACTACCCAGGTCTTGGCTAGGAAATGTGTATGTTAGGAGATTCAGGTTCTGAATAGACTAAAGATGATGACATCATACTCAAATTATTATTCTACATACATATTTTTAAATACTTCAAATGACCAACTAACTGGATATACAACTCTGTTTTTCAAATCAGAGGTCTGGTAGCAAAAGAGAAATACAAAAAAAGATATTTATAATGCGATGCATGTACCTGAAGTGGAATATCACGGAATGAGACAAAGGAAAAAACATAATTTCAGAGCATCAGGAAATTTGAGATCACAACACCAGTTTAATTATTTACCTTCATTAAATTCAATAGAGAAAAAACATTCTTGCGGCAGTTTATTTAAAAAGTATCAGAACAGTTTGGCTGCACCAGTGCTATGTAAATGTTTAATAGTTTACATAAATTATACAGTTCAAACTTAAAACAGCCTTGTGAAGAGTCAGTATTGTCACTATCTTGATTTCATGGGCATATTTTAACTCCATGTTTTTTTCATTTTCTATAATGTGCTCAGCATATTGACAGGAAAAGTAGTTTTTTAAATGATTACAATAATAACTTTAATTTTAAATTCAAATAACCAATAATTTTATATCTAATACAAATGGTTTCTTTCCTTCTTATGACTTAAGTTGTTCATTATTTACCCTGTGATAAGCAACATTTTTAAAAGCCAGTTACTAATTTGAAGGCTATGAAAAAATTAAATGGTACACACAAGTAAAGGAGCCATTTTACTTAAGCTAAAAGGTGGAAAGCAAGCTTTAAATCATCTCTTTGGGGTTAGAAAGAGAACACACAAACATGTATGTTTAAATTCAATTATGGCAATCTGAGAGGTAGGAAAAGAAAAAAGGGAAACAGATGAAGAAAAGCAGTCTGAGAAAATTCATAAAATATTAGTAAAAGAAAAAGGAATGGGAACAAAGGATAAGGAATGAAGAAAAGAAATAAAAAAGAAAAACTCAGAGAGAGAAGACATGCAGACATGTGGCTGAAAAGCCCCCTGCCCCAACACAGGCACCACAGCCAGGCTCTGAGCAGTTGTGACAGTGCCCACGCCCCCTCTCATCCCTATAGTCGGCCGGCCTTCTGTGTCCTTGGTTCAGCATCCGTGGACTGAACCACAGCAGACTGAAAATACTCAGAAGATACATGGGCCTTTTTTTCTTATTATTATTCCCTAAACAACACAACAGCTATTTACATTGTATTAGGGATGGTAAGGGAGGGTATTAGAGATGATCAAAAGTCTACAGGAGGATGTGCAGAGGTTACCTGCAAAGACTACACTATTTCATACGGGGCACTTGAACATCCCCAGACTGTGATCCCTGTGGGGTCCTGGAACCAACTTCCCATAGCCACGGAGGGACAAACGCACTGGACAGGGTCTCTGGGACACTCGTTCTTCCAATTTCCTCTGCTCTGCACTAAACCCTTCCTTCCTGGAGCCATGCACACAGGGATCCAATCTACCCACAGACAATCTCTACTCTCCTCCTGCCCAAAAGCCTTCACTGATGAAGTGAGCTTAAGCTGAGCTATGATGCTGATTTGACAAGAAAAACACAAAGGACATTCTAAAAGGGTGGTGTGGTTATATGAAAAGAACAAGGGCAAGAACAGAATACAGGACTCACAGGGGCAGGGATCCGAATCTGGTTCACTGATGTATATCTATTATCTAGAGCAGTGAGTAGGTTGGAATAAGAGCTAAAATAATTTTCGTGTCTTTTTAAGGTTTTTAAAATGGCACATAAATTACCTAAAGTATACAACATGATGTTTTGATATACATATGTTGAAATGGTTACCACAGTCAAGCAAACTGACATGTCTTAGCCCACATATTTACTTTTCGTGACTGCGTAAAGAGGACCTAAAATCTACTCTTAGCAAATTTCCACCACACAATACGTTATTGACTATAGTCCTCATACTGTACATTAGATCTTACACTTATGTCCTACAGAACTAAAACTTAGTTCCCTTCGACCTATATCTCCCCATCCTCACCCAAAACTCTGCCTGTTTCTGTGTATTGACTTGTTTCAGATTCCACATGTAAACGAAATCATGTAGTACTTTTCTTTCTGTGTCAGTTTATTTCACCATATGCAAATACAATGGAATACTATACAGCTTTAAAAAGGAGATTTGGCCATTACAACAACATGGATGAGCCTGGAGGACAATGCTGAATGAGTCAATAAAAACATTTTATTCATAAGATCAGTCTTAAAGGATTGTGTCTATTGAAGAAGGTGGGTAAATAAACTCCTTCTTCCACCTGAGAGGTTTTTTCTTTTGAGATATAATGCACACATCTTAAAATTTACTCTTTTAAAGTATAATTCAGTAGGTTTTAGTATACTCACCAAGTCCTGCAAATATCACCACTAATTTCTGAATATTTTCATCACCCCAAAAAGAAATCCTGTATCCATTAGCATTTATTCTCCATGCTTCTTCCCACAGGCCCCAGGAAAACACTAAGCCATTTCCCATGTCTAGGGATATGACAGACAACTAAACATTTTGCATGAAAAGAATCACATAAAATGTGGTCCTCTACACCTGGCTTCTTTCACTTAGCATAATGCTTACATGATTCATTTATGTGAGAGCATGTATCAATACTTCGTCCACTGTGTGAATATACTTCATTTTCTTTATTCAGTCATAAACTGATGGACATCTGAGTCATGTGCACTTTGGGTCTACTATGAATAATGCTGCTATGAACATTTATGTACAAGTTTCTATGTGGAATATGTTTTTCATTCACTTGGATCTATTCCTAGAAGTGAAACTGCCGAGACATATGGTAACTCTATACTAAACTTTTGAGGAACTGCCAAACTGTCTGGCATGAGGATTTCAATTTCTCCATTGTCTCTCCAGCACTTGTCATTGTTCATCTTTTTATTATAGCCATCAACTGGGTGTGCAGCTCCACCTACCTCAGTTTAAAACCAAATGAGTGACACAGAAGTGATGCAGAGATCAAAATATCACCTTCTGGGCTGAGGTTGTGGCTCAGTGGTAGAGTGCTTGCCTAGCATGTGTGAGGCACTGGGTTCGAAACCCAGCACACATTAAAAAACAAAATAAACAAAATAAAGGTATTGTGTCCATCTACAACGAAAAATTTTTTTTTTAAAAAATCACCTTCTTATTGACTAATTGAGAATACAACAGGCCTGCTAATGCTGCCTCCCTGAGTGGGCCAGACTTACCTACAGCCAACAAACATCCCCAACACAGAGACTGCCGCTATATAACTCAGAGCATAGATGGACCCCACAAAAACGGGGGGTTGGGAGAGTGACCACATAGACATATGCAACTCCTTTTCCATCAGTTAAATCACTCTCCCATAGGCAAGGGTGAGTAAGGGGACTGGAAGAAGCCAAAGTGAAATCAGCATCCAGAAAGGACATTTTTCCCACCTAACAATGACAAGCAATAGTCAGGTAGAGGAAATCTGGTATGGGTGCACTTCATCCATCTCTTCCTTCATATACTGCTGTCCAGGTGGTCATTTCTTTTATAAGTAGAAGAAAAACCAAAGAATTAGCAAGCACTTAAAAATATGAACTCATGGCTCACCTAAAAGAGATGGAACAGAAACATGTTGAAATTGAGAAGTGTTTTTATAATATTATATTGAGTCCTAATCCTTTTTCTTTTTCTTTTTCTTTTCTTTTTTTTTTTTTTGGTCCTGGGGATTGAACTCAGTGGCACTCAGCCACTGAGCCATATCCCCAGCCCTATTTTGTATATTTTATTTAGAGACAGGGTCTCACTGAGTTGCTTAGTGCCTCGCTTTTGCTGAGGCTGGCTTTGAACTCATGATTCTACTACCTCAGCCTCCTGAGCTGCCTAATTCTTTTATAAGAACTGAAATGTTAAAAAATGACTTATTGAGAATAGGCTCATAAGCAAAGTTGATTGATATAGCAACAAAGCAAAAGCTTGTTGCCACTGGTCCTGACAATGACTTTATTTTTTTTGGGGGGGGGGTGTCATGACACCAAAAGCACAGGCAACAAAGGTAAAAATAGACAAGTGTGACTACATCAAACTCAAAAGCAAAGGCAACAATCAACAGAAGGAAGAAATAGCCAATAGAATGGGACAACATATTTATGAAACACATATTTGATAAGGGGTTGGTATCTAAAACATATAAGAAACTCAGCTTAAAAACAAGAAAACAAATAACCCAATTTAAAAAATGGGCAAATGACCTGAATAGATATTTCTCAAAAGAAGACATAACAGGGCCAATGGGTACATGAAAAGGTACTCCGCATCCATGATTATTAAGGAAATGCAAATTTAAATAAGGTGTTACCTAACACCTTAGAGGGTGTCTATTATCAAAAAATCTCAGCACTTTGGAAGGCTGAGACAGGAGAATCACAAGTTCGAAGCCAGCCTCAGCAACGGCGAGGTGCTAAGCAACTCAGTGAGACCCTGTCTCTACATAAAACACAAAATAGGGCTGGGGATGTGGCTCAGTGGTTGAATGCCCCTGAGTTCAATCCCTGGTACAAAACAAAAAAAAGTGTTGGGGAGAATGTAGAGAACAGCAATCTTTGCAAACAGTTGGTAGGAATATGAATTGGCAGAGCCATTGTGGAAAACAGTATGGAGTTTCCTCAAAAAGTTAAAAATAAGAAGAAAATAAAATATGAATCTCAAAGAGATAACTGCACTTTCCTGTTCACTGCAGCATTGTTCACAAAAGCCAAAACAGCAGAACAGCCTATGGAGGGCTGAACAAATAACAAAAATGTACATACAATAGAATATTATTCCATGTTAAAAAAAGAAGGAAATCCTGCCATTTGTGATGACATGGATGAATCCAGGGGACATTGTGCTAACTGAAATAAACCAGGCATAGAAAGGCAAATACTACACAATCTCTCTTATATGTAGAATCTTAAACATTAAGAACTCACAGAGGGGCTGGGGTTATGGCGCAGTGGTAGCATGCTCGCCTAGCACGCGGGAGGCACTGGGTTCGATCCTCAGCACCACATAAAAATAAAATAAAGATATTCTGTCCGCCTACAACTAAAAAATAAATATTTAAAAAAAAAAAAGAACTCACAGAAACAGAGAGTAGAATGTTGGGGGAAAAGAAAAACAAAGCAATGTTGGTCAAAGAGTACAAAGTTTCAGTTAGGCAAAGTGAATGAATTCCAGAGATCTCTTCTGGAGATGAAATATGTAGCATGGTTCCTACATTAATAATACCATCTTGAGGGCTGGGGTTGTGGCTCAGTGGTAGAGCACTTGCCTCGCAAGTGTGAGGCACCAGGTTTGATTCTCAGCACCACATAAAAACAAATAAAAGAAAATAAAGGTATTAAAAATATTTTTTAAAAAAATAATACCATCTTGAAATTTGCTAGGAAGATAGATCTAAATGTTCTCACTCCAAAAAATAATAAATGTATAAGGTGATCGGTGTGTTCATGAGCTTGTGTGTAGTGATCATTTCACATTGTATAAATATATCAAAACAGTGCTTTGTACAAATGAAATGTACGCGGCTCATATATAAAATCTAAATTGTATAACTAATTATATTTAAGTCCCAGTTTTCAATTATACTTCAATAAAGTTGGAAAAAAAGAAACCATTCACAAAACAACACATATTACATGGATTTTGTTTATGTCCAAAATGTGTAATCTATAGTATAGATACAGAAAGTGGCTTAGTGGTTACATAAGGCTGGGGAAAGAGAGGATAGGAAATGACTGTTAATAGGTGGAGTGTTTCTTTGTTGGGTGATGAAAATGTTCTAAAATTAGATTATGTTGATGGATGCACAGTTTTGAAAATATACTAAAACCAACTTAATGATATACTTAACTATATGCAAATTAGATCTCAATAATTTTGTTTAAACAAAAGATAAATAAGTTACTTTTTAAATTGGTAGGAAAAAAAAAGAGTTGTTTTATTGTACACCAAGTGCAAAGCACTGCAGTACAAACCTGAATAAAAAGTGCTGCTGAGTTGGAAACAGGAAAAATGTTCTTCCATACGCATCAACTGACACCTGGCACCTATATTATGTACTTAATTTTTTTTTTACTTAATTTTTTTTACCTCTCTAGTTCCTGTATTTGTGTCACTTGGAAAGGAATCTTTTTAGCCACTTTCATTGAATAAAGGTAAAAGCCAAGACATTATCCTCTTCACAGTTAGGAGGAGGAAGTAGGGCTTGAAAGAGATGAAATGGAAAAATCTAGGCAACCCTCTCCCAAGTGTGGATGCCACACTTGTTTGCAATTAATTCCCAGAACATTGTAAGTGCCCACGTTCATATTTCACTTCAAAGCAAACATGCTGTCTGTGTTTCCATTCTTCTCTCACCTTGTGAACAATAATACACAATGTAGGGGGGTGGGTAGGTGTGTTTTATGTGCATACACTTTGGTGATCTTTGGAAGAAAGATTACATAATGTGTACAAGTTGAACCTAGCCGTTCTTACATATTAATCTCCCTTTATGGTACTCTGTTCAAAGCCTTTCTTAAACAACATGGAAGGTAATCATTATAAAGTTTACTTTAAAATGGTTTTAAAAACATGTATGTAATGCTAGTGGAAATGTGAATGTATATGATCTTTCAGGAAGAAAAACTGTCACTATGTACAAAAGACAAAAAAGGAACAAACTCTGTAACCAAGAAAACCCAATTCTCAGAAGTAATCCTAAAGGAAGTATTAAGGATGAGTTCAGCATGTATCTGAAAGGCCTTTCCTTTGGGTTAGAGTGAAAGATTAGCAACAATCTAAATGACAATGACCATGAGATTTTCAAACAAATTACAACAAATTAATTTAAAATAATGTTATGCAGTTTTAAAAAGTAAAGGTCTACAAGATTATTTAATGCATGCAAAAGTATTTATATTATTGGGATTAGGCCCCAAATTCCTTAACAAGACACTATAGCACAAGAAATAAAAGCAAGAATCAATAAATGGGATGGACTTAAACTAAAAAGCTTCTTCTCAGCAAGAGAAACTATCAATGAAGTGAACAGAGAGCCTACATTCTGGGAGCAAATTTTTGCCACACGCACATCAGACAGAGCACTGATCTCCAGGATATATAAAGAGCTCAAAAAACTTAACACCAAAAAAA